>OZ023147.1:15583456-15687013 GCA_963675895.2 Styela plicata
AACAGATTACATGAATATTTTAGGAAAATAGCACGTAAATCATGCGATCTCGGATCGGAAGATCGAATAAGAGCGTTTATGGAAAAATCATCACAAGAAAAGGCAAACGTTGGTAAAACATTTTTAACGTTAATCATTTAGTAGATAGAAATTCGTATAAAGAATGTTCAAGATCTTAGTTTTGAAATGTGTATATCAAACGTAGAATGCAAATAATTCTTAAATCTAAGCCATTGTCGCCACGATTTCTATTCTATTCTAAAGGCTGAAAGTACGGCTTTAAAACAACGCGTACTTCGATTGCTTTCCCAGTATGCATTTTATTCATTATATGATCACTTACATTGATTAATTGAGATCTGCTCAAATCTTTTTTTTTATATTGCCAGGATACTGAAAAAACGAGCGCACATCTTAGATGGGACGACAAATATTATTGGTGGGGCATTTGTCACCGAGAAAAAAGTGAAATCCAGGAATCTTCTTTGCATTCGAAAAGAAATTGAGAAAGCTGATAATATCGAATATATGTGGAATGTCCATGGTATCGTTGAATCTGTTAAAGGAAAAGAGGCAAAGTTTTCCGTTTGCACATCATCTCAGGTAGAAACAGAGCCTATCGATGGTGTTTACAACATGGACATCATAGATCTAAGCATTCACTCAGCATAGATCATATTAAAAACTATTATTGAATGGATCTGCCGACAAAAACATATTACATGCAGGGCTGGGCAAATCGATTCGGTGATTCGAATCGATTCGAATTAAAATTTATTAGAATCAGTCGTGAATCGTTCATAAGAATAAAAACTTCTAAAATTTTCCTTTTTAACGACAAAATGCAATCGATTTTGGTTTTAGACATGAAGTGTGAATTAAAAACACGAGATAAATCAAAATACACTGGTTTTTACACTGGAGACGAGTTGTAATGTAAAAAATGGTATGGTAAAATGGTAAAAAATGTAGTCCTAATAAAGACTTACTGTACAGAACTAAAAGAACTATATTTTTTGGTTAGTAAATGTATAGTAGTCTGAACATATTTTCTATACAAACGTATTTACAGTGCTATTGTCAACTTTACAATGTTACAGAGAAAAACTACACGCATTCCATGAGAAAACAATAAAATGCTACAGAAACAAAAAATGCATGCCCACCATACTGTAGTAAACCGTACCACTTGTAAACAAATGTTTTTCCTTTTAACTAAAATTGTACAAAATAAGAAGTAAGAAGACTTTTTAAATTCGATTTTGAATACATTTTTCCCGAGGATCAAAATAGAAGTTGCGAAATTCTGTCTGAAATAATTAAAGATTAATTCCATCCATTCCGCGAACATGAGCAAGATTAATCACTTTCAATTGGGCACAAGTATACGTGCACAACGTAAAATCAATTCTTTGATAATAGTAAGCTCATCACGTACATTATAAAAATTTTGTAATTAAGGTTCACACTTCTTTTTGTGTGGCCAACCATTGCAAATATATTGTTTCAATTTTTGTAAAGTAGCATCATTACGAGTAGCATTTTGTAATTCATGCAATGAAACACTTAAAAATCAGAATCATCAGTGGACAGAAAATTACACACACAATATCATTGTCATCAGAATCAGCAATATCAGTATTTGACAAAGGCAGTCTGAACAGAGCATCAGCAAATTTATTTTGATCACCTGGATTGCAAAAAAACACTATATAATTGTAATGTGGTAATCTAATTCCAACAAGCAATTCTCATGAGCTGTCCACCAATACCCCCAAACATAAGTAAAGTTGTAAGAGCTTGGTGATCAGTACGCAGTTCAAACTTTCGATCCCAGACGTAATATGAAATTTCTCACAAGCCCAGCTACAAGCTGGAGCTTTGCGTTCACCAACAGAGTACTTTTTCTCATGCTCAGTAAATGTTCTTGATGCGCAATCAATTATTTTTTCAGTACCATCAATAGCAATTTGACTTAAAATTGCACCAAGACCATAACCTGAAGTATCTGTTGTTATACAAGTAAGTACATTAGGATCATAATAAGCAAGTGTAATATGGTCGTAAATTAATTTTTTCACCTTCTCAGAACTTGCTTGAGCATTTGCATTCCAGCAAAAATTTACATCCTTTCGTAAAAGACGTCGCATTGGTTCAACGATAGTAGCATAATCAGGACAGAATTGAGAATAATAACCAACTAAATCAAGAAAAGAACGTAACGAGGTATTATCATAGGGAGACGGAGCATCAAGTGCAGCAGTAGATAACTTAGGATGTGGTAATAATCCATTAGAAGTAAGAACATGACCAAAAAACTCAATTGTATCAACATTGAATGCCAACCTTCATGAAACGTTGCAAAACAGTATGTATATTATCATCATGTTCGGCTTTAGTTTTACCTCAAACAATAACACCCTCAAGAACTGTCGTAAAGCAGCAACAAAGTTATCTATATATTCACCTGGAATCTGAAAACGTTGTCCAAATCTATATTTTTCAGCAGCAATACTAACAGCTGATTGGAAATAACTTTCAATTGCTTTAGTATATTCGTCATCATTTTCATTGAATGTGACTTCATCAGCAGGTAATTTTGAATAAATATTGAAACCGGCAACACCCAATCTCGAGAGTAAAATGGCTTTCATTCTTGTTGCAGTATAAGTATTCGCATTGGATGCAATCATATAGTTTTGAATTTTTGCAAGCCATTGTTTCCAAGGTACAGGAGGTTTACTTGGATTTGTAGGTCTATTATATAACTTATGCATTTACCTATATTATTTATTAGAAATGAATGCTAATCAAGACGCTCTTTGACGTTGTAGAATAAAATGTTTAAACGCAGTCAATAATGAGGCGCGATGGCCTAGTGGTTAAACATGTTGGCATCGAAGGTTGAAGACCTCGGGTTCGAGCCCCGGCGAGTCCGGCTCGCTTATCCACGCCCACCACTCAACCCAGGGTGTAATAACTTGGGTAGGCTAAGCCGAACAGGAAAAGATCGTATCTTTCCAGTAATTGTATGTAACCCTGTCCGTCTATAAGTGGCCGCTCTAACAGGGCCTTGGACAGGGTGATCCACTCAAAAGAAGTGGCTATAAAAAAAAATATCAGAAGATTTGTTGATTTCTTTAATTCCACAAGTAAGAATAGACAAGTCTTTATGTCAATATTTATGTCATTTACATTGTATGACGTTGAGGAAGTGACAGTTTCATATAAATCAAAAGCACATATCTAGCAGTGTTTATGAATGAATGTAATAGAATGGACGAGATTGCAATAAAATGGTATGGCAAACACTTTTTCCTTTTATAATTTTATTTCCAGAGATTAAGGAATTACGAGGTTGGATAGGTGGAGCCGCTTTCCGTTGTGTCGCAAATCAATTAATTGTGAGTGCGGGATTGTCCCAGATGTAATAACATCATTCCTTGCAAGATCGAAATTAAGAGGATTTTAACGAAATATATTCCGGGTGAAAGATAATGTCGACCTCGATATCAAGAACCGACTTGTAGGCTGTTGTGCTCTAGATATCTTAGTAGACTTTTCAAGT
Source organism: Styela plicata (assembly GCA_963675895.2). Classification (NCBI taxonomy): domain Eukaryota; kingdom Metazoa; phylum Chordata; class Ascidiacea; order Stolidobranchia; family Styelidae; genus Styela; species Styela plicata. The sequence continues at coordinate 15,587,025 of OZ023147.1, forward strand.
GTGATATGTCTCTTGCAGCCTGGTTCTGAGCGAATTTTGATAAAAAATATGTTCGAGGTGCGTAGAGATATTTTTAAATATATGACATTAACAATTCCAAATCCCAAAAATAAAAATATGAATTGAAAGATTTCCGCTATAACAAAGTCACAGAAAACTATCCCAGTTTTTAAAAATTGCACATAACATATTTTTATTCGACGAATTCATATGAGGTTGCATTCAGCAATCTGTGTGTAGCCCTTAAAATTGGAAATTTTATTCTGCCAAACAGATTTGGGGGATATTTTATCCAATCTTTTGTAAATATGCACCCTTTAAATCGATATGGTAATGGCAGAGATATATATACAGACACGTGGTATAAAAATGAAAGGAAAAGTATAGAAGGTTTATTTTTAGTAATATTACGTGATTGAAGATAGCAAAGATATTATAAAGCAAAAATATACCAGACAAACTATGAACGATCTGTACGCTGTGGTATAAACATAATGTACCATATAGTAGGCCTACAGGCAAGGCTGGTAGTACGATACGGTACGGTACGAAGTTGGGTACGGTACGATTGAATTTTCCGGTACCATAGTACGGTACGATTAATATTTCAATTTTTGTACTTGGTACGGTACGGTACGAAGTTCGGTATTTATTTCGTACCGTACCGTACTATTTTTCGTACCTTAGCATTACACTTTATTCACCTCAAATTAATTCAAAAAAATAATTTCATTTAACATCTATGCAGTTTCATAACGGGGAGCTAATAATATTGTAGGGTAAAGAGTATTTTGACATATTTATTGAGATAAAATTATAGTTGATACGAATCCAATATGAAAGTAAAATCGCCTGGCCAGATGGCCAAGGGCCTGTTAATTCTTCCTGCACACCCGTTCGTAGCTCTCTTCCCTATGCTCCCCCAAAACAAGTTATACGGCCCTTTTGAATTGGCCAAAACTTGCCCTGAAGGCTTAATAAAATAATTTTCGTTCGTACTTGTTTTTAATTAGCCACGCGCTATAATCGTGACAATGTAATATAATTTAGAATATCATAAATTTGCCATGATACCATTTGAAAAAGCATTGAACTTCGCCAAATTCAAGTGCATTTAATATAATATATGCTATATAACTCCCTTCGCGAGACTGGAAGTCGGGGTAAAGAATTTGCGCGCAGTAATATTTTTTTAAAAAAAAGGTGAATAAACTCAATCACTGTAATATATACGCAATATTAGAGTACACTGAAAATAGATAGAGAAGAAATTTCAAAAGATGTGTGTGATGTGTGTGAAAGTGATAAATGTTTCGGAAGATTTAAAGAAGTTAATGCGTATGTTTAAATAATATTGAGTATAACAGATATTTGCAAATGTTTTAATTTCATATATTTCGTTTCACATTGATAACTTATATGCGTGTATAAAATTAAAATAAAATGTTCGCTTGTTGCGATGTGTATTTAGACGCGTCTTTTGCGCGTATAAATTGAGCCTTGCTGGCTGTAATAGTGTAGTTGGCCTCTTTTGGGCGTTTGGTAATAAAAAATATTTGACGAAACTCGCATTTGACGAATGCATAGTTCACGCATTTTGAGGTCTAGTTGACGTTTGCTTGAAGTGTGATTTTTTAGAAATCATCTTCTTAAGTTTAACAATATCAACGATAATCTATTTAATGAAAACAAATTTCTCTGATCTGCCAATTTCAATCACGTTTTGTCTTGAATGCCAAATACATACGCATGTAAAAAGGAAAAGAGAAAGAATGAAAATATGTTTCTTGTAAAGTTCAAGAGTGTGTCCATAGTGTACTGACAAAAACAATAACAACAATAATGAAAAACATCGGACGCGCGTTTTTATATATCATTTTCGCGGGCGTTATTCTTCTTTGAGAGCGTTTCTTCTTTGTGTCATACTTGGCAAAGTCGTTCAGCTTATCGCGTTTTTTTAATATTTGAAATTTTTGCAGTTTTCGCAAAAACTAGTTTAAGATTTTTACGCACAGTTCATTCTATAACAGTCCTTTAAACCATGCTTTGATTGTTCGTGAATTCATTCGGCTCGTTTCTTTCTGTATCCTATTCCTCTGGTTTCTTTGATCTTTCGTTAATATATCTTCTTGTCGTTCTCCCTTCGTTTCTTCTTTTTTCTATCTTCTATTCATCTATTGTTTGTTCTTTCTTATTTCATTCATTCGTCTTTCTATTGTCCATCCAAGCATTTTCTGTTTCACTTTCTTTGTATTTTCGTGTTACTTTTACTTTTCTTCCTTATTTTTCATGCGTTCTATTATCTTTCTTGACCATTACACTTGCGCCTGTTGTTTTGCTGCTATTTTTTCTTTTGAATTTTATCCGTGCCACAACGGTTTTGTTATCTGACTCCAATTCCAGAAGGCGCAATTCGTTTGCCGCGTCACCAAAAGATCACGTCGGGGTCACCAAATGTAGGGTAAAGAGTATTTTGACATATTTATTGATATAAAATTATAGTTGATACGAATCCAATATGAAAGTAAAATCGCCTGGCCAGATGGCCAAGGGCCTGTTAATTCTTCCTGCACACCCGTTCGTAGCTCTCTTCCCTATGCTCCCCCAAAACAAGTTATACGGCCCTTTTGAATTGGCCAAAACTTGGCCTGAAGGCTTAATAAAATAATTTTCGTTCGTACTTGTTTTTAATTAGCCACGCGCTATAATCGTGACAATGTAATATAATTTAGAATATCATAAATTTGCCATGATACCATTTGAAAAAGCATTGAACTTCGCCAAATTCAAGTGCATTTAATATAATATATGCTACAATATAAATTGTGTCTATGAAAGAATTTTTAACTGAAGAGCAATTTTAAAATGATTAGGCGGCGCAGGCATGGTAATAAAAATGCAACTGATTCACTTGAGCTGATGAGATGAGCTATGTCGTATATCGGTTTTACTGCAGTGGCGTAAAACTTTGTGATTGCGTGGAAAGACATATAGCCCGCTGATTTATGACGTCCTAATCTGAATGCATTTTTCTGTAATAACGAAAGTTGTGATAGCCCAATTAAAATCGACAAGATAAACAGCATTCATAATACTAAAAATCACGTGCAGTCGTACCCAGTCGTGTCGAAATTCCACAATGTGAGGGTTAAAAACGGGGGAATGAAAAACATAAATCCAAGTTGGTGAAGAATATAAATATTTTCTTTTTTGTGGCAATGGATTGAGGTAATGTAATAAAATATCCTTCTCTCGTGCAAATCTCAACATTTAGATAAAGACGAAAGGATCAAAAAATTTAATTCATTGGATTTTTTGAAAGATCTATTTTTATCAAACTTTTGACGACGGTTGAGTTTTATATATATATAATGTGAATATAAGCATTATGTCGATTTTATCATAATACTGAAGTGTGAGTTTATCCAGTAGGACTAGTGTTAACGATAACTGGGTGCTTTTCAAATATAGGCCTACACAACACTGTCGTCCCTTAATGGCGACAAGCAAATACAAGATGTAGTATTAGCAAATGTATTATAAGCGGGAAATGCTACTGAACCGCCATGTTAAAGTGCGTGTGAGATATCTGTCTTGTACCATGGCAAACTACTCCCACTAAACTAGTCTACTTTGTATTCGTTCAATCGCCTTATAAAGCCGACAGGAAATGCGTTCGACTAATCTAAATCCCGTTCAAAGCTTTTATCATTTTTCCCAAAGATATACTACTAAGTAAGGAATATGCTGATTTCTAATATGCTCCTTTTGCTCATCTTCGCTAATTGCAGTGCTCTAGGTATAATCTATTCCATGTTAAAGCATATTCTTAAGGACTTTAATAGCTGCGATGTAGACTTTGTTTAATCATATCACTTTCGTATCTGTGCCTACGCATGTCGCTTCTGACATCGACATCATTTCTATTCTTCGTATACCGATCCCCCTCAACCCAAGATTGTTCTGTCCTGGATGACATCTCTTTGCAGATGGACAAGATTTTGATGTCTTGTCCATCTGCCAAATTTTGCATAATGGGAGATTTTAATGCCCATCACGATACCTGGTTGAATTCAGCTGCAACTGACCGGGCCGGAATTAAAACTCATAATTTCGCCATCACTGAGTCTCTGACACAGGTGGTGGATTTTATGACTAGGATCCCTGGCAACCCGGCTCACGCTTCTTCCCGACAGGATCTTTGTTTTGTCTCAGATCCAGGTGATGTATTCTCCCTGGTTCCCCAGCCCCCACTTGGTACTTCAGACCACGTCATTTTGCAGCTGAGATTAAAAAATTCGACTCTCATAAGTAAAGAGTCTCCTTGGACTTATTTTGGGACTTTCTTCGCGATGTGCCGTGGAATGATGTTTTCTTGTTGCCTGCTAATGAGTGTGCGGTGGAAATCGCAGAGTGGATACGCCTTGGAATTGATGAATTCATTCCTCACCGAAGATTCCAGGTGAAGCACCACTCTGCCCCATGGTTTTCATCCGAATGCTCGGCGGCAATAGCGTCGAGAAATCATCGTTTCCACCGCTATCGTCGACATCCCAACGTCAATATTAGACGACTTCACAGAAAGGCTAGAAATAATTGTAAAAGATTTTTCAGAATTGCTAGAACTCGATACATGGAATCCACCAATTCCAAAATGTCACAACAAAAATTGGGTTCCAAAGATTTTTGGAAAATAATAAATATTGTAATGAACAGGGGTACATCTAGTATCCCTCCTCTTTTAAAGGGCACTGAAATTTTGTGTTGTTCCAGAGACAAGGCGGAGTTGTTTGCCAGGATGTTCTCTAATAACTGCAGCCTTGGTTCGGTTTCTGGTACCTCACCACCTAATTTTCCAAATCGAACCGACGTTACATTGGAGAACATGTCAGTAACTCCGCTACTTGTCTCTAGAATGATTGCCAAACTCGATTCGAACATATCTCCTGGTCCTGACTGCATTCCATCTGTGTTTCTGAAGATTCTTTCACCTGAGTTGTCCTCTATTCTGGCCAAACTTTTTAATAAATGGCTAAAAGAATGTACCTTCCCAAATACATGGAAATGTGCAACGATTGTGCCGGCATTCAAAAACTGTGGCGACCGAACTGATCCTAATAAATATCGTCCAATTAGTCTCTATTCTAAGTAAAATTTTTGAATCAATTATTAATAATAAAATTTCTGGACACCTGGAGTCGCTTTGTCTCCTCCCGGACAAGCAGTATGGTTTTCGTCGTTCTCGCTCTACTGCTGACTTGTTAACAGTAATAACTGAACAAATATTTCGTGCCCTTGGTCGTTGTGGGGAGGCGAAGTCGGTTGCTCTAGACATTTCCAAAGCATTTGACAGCAGTTTGGCACCAAGGTCTGTTGCAGAAAATTCAATCGTATGGGATTTCTGGACAAGTTTTTTCAATTGTCAAATCTTTCTTATCCAATCGTAAGATTAATGTTGTTTTGGACGGACAACGTTCAGGTAATTATTCCATTTCATACGGTGTCCCTCAGGGGTCAATCCTTGGTCCAACTTTGTTCTTGATATATATTAATGACCTGCCCGATAATTTGATATGTGATTTGGTAATTTACGCTGATGATACAACTCTATATTCTTGTCTCAATGAAAAATCCCTCCCGGAACAACGTCTAGCTCTGGCAAAATCACTTGAGTGTGATTTGGCCACAGTATCTAATTGTGGTGACACTTGGCAGGTAGCTCTTAACTCGGAGAAGACTAATTATCAAGTAATCGTTACACTAATACGAATGCAACCCAAATTTCATTATCTGGTACTGTTCTGGAGGAATCCTTAAATATTCGTCTTGTTGGACTCACACTGTCTAAGGACATGAGTTGGAATGAATATGTCACCAGTATTGCTAAACAAGCCTCGATGAAAGTCGGTTCTCTATATCGAGCTCGCCATTATCTCACTCCCGAAATAATTCTCTATTTGTACAAATCATTGATTCGACCCTGTATGGAGTATCGCTGTCACATTTGGGGCAGTGCCGCTGTCACTGTTCTTAGCATGCTCGATCGTATTCAACGGCGTGTGGTCAATATGATTGGTCCTAAACTTTCCTGCAGTCTGCAAAGTTTGACACACCGCCGCAACGTTGCCTCACTATGTTTATTTTACAGATATTATAATGGTCTTTGTACAAAGGAGCTTTCTGCTCTCGTTCCTCAGAACAAAATTTTTAATCGATCAACACGATTGGCTATCAATTCGCACCTATTCACTGTGGAGGTTCCACAATGTCACAAACAGTTTTATGCAAGAAGCTTTTTTCCAAGAATATCAAAACTTTGGAATTCCTTGCCTTCTTGCTGTTTTCCTGATCGTGTTGATCTACAAGGCTTTAAAACTCGCGTTAATAGACATCTATCAGGGATGGGGGTTCTTTAGTTCCTGCTCCTGCATTTTATGTAGCTCTTTGCATTTTAGTGGCTCCAGGAGAATTTTCAAGTTTGATTCTTCTTCTGTGTCCTTGCTCTGAGCGAATTTCAATAAAAAAAAAATATATATATATTATTGACCTAGTTGTGAGTCGAAAATTGGACTGAATAAAATTACTGAAAAAGATCGGTAGGTTTATTGCACTTTTGCTACAGTGTAAGGCGTATTGTATTTAGCGGATATGAGTTCGTCTTTGTACAATAGGCCTATATACCAATTTGCCTTAATGTTATGGCGTAGGTGTATTATAAAATTTATTCTTATAGCAATATTATCTGTTTGATATTAATGCTAATTTAGACACTTTTCAAGGTTGAAAAATAAAATGCTTAAACACAGTAAATAATGAGGTATCAAAATTATACCAGAAGATTTGTTGATTTCTTTAATTACACCAGTAAGACTAGATAAGTCTTTGTGCTAATATTTATGACATTTACATTGTATGACGTTGAGGAAGTGACAGTTTTATATAAATCTAAAGCACAAATCTAGCAATATTTATGAATGAATGTAATAGAATAGACGAGATTGCAATAAAATGGTATGGCAAACACTTTTTCCTTTTATAATTTTATTTCCAGCAGAGATTAAGCAATTACGAGGTTGGATAGGTGGAGCCGCTTCCCGTTGTGTCGCAAATCAATTAATTGTGAGTGCGGAATTGTCCCAGATGTGATAACAATATTCCTTGCAAGATCGAAATTAAGAGGATTTTAACGAAATATGATTCCGGGTGAAAGATAATGTCGACCTCGATATTAAGAACCGACTTGTAGGCCGTTGTGCTCTAGATATCTTAGTAGACTTTTCAAGTGTGATATGTCTCTTGCAGCCTGGTTCTGAGGGAATTTTGATAAAAAATATGTTCGAGATGCGTAGAGATATTTTTAAATATATGACATTTACAATTCCAAATCCCAAAAATAAAAATATGGATTGAAAGATTTCCGCTATAACAAAGTCACAGAAAACTATCCCAGTTTTTAAAAATTGCACATAACATATTTTTATTCGAAGTATTCATATGAGGTTGCGTTCAGCAATCTGTGTGTAGCCCTTACAATCGGAAATTTTATTCTGCCAAACAGATTTGGGGGATATTTTATCCAATCTTTTGTAGATATGCACCCTTTAAATCGATATAGTATTAGCAGAGATATATATACAGACACGTGGTATGAAAATGGATGGAAAAGTATAGAAGGTTTATTTTTAGTAATATTACGTGATTGAAGATAGCAAAGATATTATAAAGCAAAAATATACCAGGCAAACTATGAACGATCTGTACGTTGTGGTATAAACATAATGTACCATATAGTAGGCCTACAAACAAGGCTGGTAGGACGATACGGTACGAAGTTCGGTACGGTACGATTGAATTTTCCGGTACGATAGTACGGTACGATTCATTTTTCAATTTTTGTACTTGGTACGGTACGGTACGAAGTTCGGTATTTATTTCGTACCGTACTATTTTTCGTACCTTCGCATTATACTTTATTCTTCTCAAATTAATTCAAAAAAATAATTTCATTTAACATCTATGCAGTTTCATAACGGAGAGCTGATAATATAAATTGTGTCTATGAAAGAATTCTTAACTGAAGAGCAATTTTAAAATGATTAGGCGGCGCAGGTATGGTAATAAAAATGCAACTGATTCACTTGAGCTGATAAGATGAGCTATGTCGTGGATCGGTTTTACTGCAGTGGCGTAAAACTTTGTGATCGCGTGGAAGGACATATAGGCCGCTTATTTGTGACGTCCTAATCTGAATGCATTTTTCTGTACTAACGAAAGTTGTGATAGCCCAATTAAAATCGACAAGATAAACAGCATTCATAATACTAAAAATCACGGTGTAGTTTCTGAATATATTGTCAGCATCGCCGATGTACTTTGACCGGTTTTTATGCAAAATTCACAATGGCGTAGGCAGCACTGCCCGAATATACCAACTACAGTAGCGGATCCAAAAAAAAATTTAGGGGGGCACATTTTCTCCAACATGCAAACTTAGGCTTTCAAATTTACAATTTTTGTTGATAACGAAACAAAAATACATGTTTTAAGAGTGAAATAAACATTAGCAGACAGAAAAATGTACCTGAGCGCCGGCAGACCGCTGAAATTTTTGTAAAAATTGTCACTTTAAATGCGAAATGCTCCTAAATATAACCAGTAATCACCGCTTTACGTTCTGTCTGTACTCTTACACGCACAAGTATATTATCAGAGCAGCAACATCAGAATGTAAAGATATATTTAGGCTGTTTTGAGTTGAGTGTTAGAGTGTTTGAGTGTTAGTTATTTGTGTGCAGTCGTACCCAGTCGTGTCGAAATTCCACAATGTGAGGGTTAAAAACGGGGGAATGAAAAACATAAATCCAAGTTGGTGAAGAATATAAATATTTCTTTTTTGTGGCAATGGATTGAGGTAATGTAATAAAATATCCTTCTCTCGTGCAAATCTCAACATTTAGATAAAGGCGAAAGGATCAAAAAATTTAATTCATTGGATTTTTTGAAAGATCTATTCTTATCAAACTTTTGACGACGGTTGAGTTTTATATATATATAATGTGAATATAAGCATTATGTCGATTTTATCATAATACTGAAGTGTGAGTTTATCCAGTAGGACTAGTGTTAACGATAACTGGGTGCTTTTCAAATATAGGCCTACACAACACTGTCGTCCCTTAATGGCGACAAGCAAATACAAGATGTAGTATTAGCAAATGTATTATAAGCGGGAAATGCTACTGAACCGCCATGTTAAAGTGCGTGTGAGATATCTGTCTTGTACTATGGCAAACTACTCCCACTAAACTATTCTACTTTGTATTCGTTCAATCGCCTCATAAAGCCGACAGGAAATGCGTTCGACTAATCTAAATCCCGTTCAAAGCTTTTATCATTTTTTCCCAAAGATATACTACTAAGTAAGGAATATGCTGATTTCTAATATGCTCCTTTTGCTCATCTTCGCTAATTGCAGTGCTCAAGGTATACAAGGTATACAATGTCCCAAACAGTTTTATGCAAGAAACTTTTTTCCAAGAATATCAAAACTTTGGAATTCCTTGCCTTCTTGCTGTTTTCCTGATCGTGTTGATCTACAAGGCTTTAAAACTCGCGTTAATAGACATCTATCAGGGATGGGGGTTCATCAGTTCCTGCTCCTGCATTTTATGTAGCTCTTTGCATTTTAGTGGCTCCAGGAGAATTTTCAAGTTTGATTCTTCTTCTGTGTCCTTGCTCCGAGCGAAATTCAATAAAAAAAATATTATTGACCTAGTTGTGAGTCGAAAATTAGACTGAATAAAATTACTGAAAAAGATCGGTAGGTTTATTGCACTTTTTCTACAGTGTAAGGCGTATTGTATTTAGCGGATATGAGTTCGTCTTTGTAAAATAGGCCTATCATATACGAATTTGCCTTAAGGTTATGGCGTAGGTGTATTATAAAATTTATTCTTATAGCAATATTATCTGTTTGATATTAATGCTAATTTAGACACTTTTCAAGGTTGAAAAATAAAATGTTTAAACACAGTAAATAATGAGGTATCAAAATTATACCAGAAGATTTGTTGATTTCTTTAATTCCACCCGTATGACTAGATAAGTCTTTGTGCTAATATTTATGACATTTACATTGTATGACGTTGAGGAAGTGACAGTTTTATATAAATCTAAAGCACAAATCTAGCAATATTTATGAATGAATGTAATAGAATAGACGAGATTGCAATAAAATGGTATGGCAAACACTTTTTCCTTTTATAATTTTATTTCCAGCAGAGATTAAGCAATTACGAGGTTGGATAGGTGGAGCCGCTTCCCGTTGTGTCGCAAATCAATTAATTGTGAGTGCGGAATTGTCCCAGATGTGATAACAATATTCCTTGCAAGATCGAAATTAAGAGGATGTAGTTACTAATGAAATAATGTGGGAAATTCTTAGGTGTTTTAGCTTTATTAAGCACGTTATTCCCTTGAGCTAATAAGAAAAGTTCCAACTAGATGTGTGGCTCGGTCCATACCTAATATCTCCCTCTATTGTTACACCCGTTATTCGTATATCAGGGCCAGGATTGTCGATCTTTTGAATTCCACATCAGTCATTGTTTTTGATGATTTGAGGGATTGTCAGTGTTAAGATATAAAATTGCAATAATGGCCTATTGTATTTAGCGGGTAAGAGTTAGTCATTATACAATAGGCCTTTCTGATACGCATTTGCGATAAAGTTATTTTTGCCAATAACGACGATTTTTAATTATATAGAATAAGCTGTCACAGAGCAGGTGGATATTGATCAGCAAATGTACCAGTACATTTGTTGCTGTCATTAATTCAGCAGTCTAGTATGGAGATGCGGATATGTTGATAATTACTTATTTACTCAGTATGATGTTGGAGAAAGGCTAGATTTCATATTTCACAATAAAGCCCATAGTATTTGTGGAAGAATAGCGTTATAATAAACGAGAAAAAAAAACGATTGGCATTGATAATTTCTGCAATGTATGTGCATGGCATCTATAAGATATTATCTTTGCATGCAACAGTTAATCGTGTACAATAGGGCAAACATAAATTATGTTAAGAGGCCGTTATTTAGTTTTCTTTAGGCATACCTTAAAGCACTGATTAATTTCTATACATCCATCTTGAAATATATGGGATGCGCGTCAGTCTATGTGCTTTGTTCATTTTTTTTTATTTTCAACGCCTTCGCCGTAAAAAATCGTCTAGAAACTGCTTATTGCAATTTTATATAGAGAATAAGGGCTGTTTGGAATGTTTTCCACTTGAATAACGGTTGTTGTTACTTCAATGTGTAGTAACTGTTTGTTATTTGAGCAGGACCGTTTGTTAGTTTTATCCAAACGTTATTTTCGGCCATATGCTAGGTAAAACCGGTAATATTACCTAGAATTGTCAGAATTTCACGGAACATTATTGTAGCAATTTAAATTTGCTCTGTCTCCCATCTGTCTCTCGTAATTATAGATCGGATATATGTCAAGATGAAGTGAAAATATCATTATGTGATAAGAGACAAGTATTTTTAGACATAAAATTATATAATGATAAAAACCTAAAAAAAAACGTAGTTTGAACAAATTACAAATAAACCACGTGAGTGAGATTCATATATTGTTAATTGTACCTTATTTGGGAAGACCTCCTAGTAGACAGAAACAAAAATTTTCTTCAGTTTATTTTATTTGATTTTAAGCATTAATTTTCGAATTTTATTCCAAGTTTTCTTAGTCGATTGACGAAAAGAATAAAAGATTCTTTTCAAAAACAGTGACGAAAAATTTGTGCAATGAAGTGGAATAATCATATTTTAACGACGCGAAGTTTACTGTTGAGTGGTGAGGTTTGAATTGAAAGTATATTGTCCATAACAGTGTCTTTTCATCATTATTAGTTGAATAACTACTACTAGTGGCGACACGGCTCGTCGTAATATTTTTCAATTTTTATTACATCAACGAATTAAGCGAGATGGGTTTGTGAATAGTTTTAAATGTGGAGAAATACTGCATTTCAATTATTGCAATTTAACGGCATTTCTCTTTTGCGGTTAAGCTAACGTGTAGCTGGGTGGGTAGATTTCTAACCCGTGGCCTCGAAATCCCATATTATGCGACCTCATTAGGTGGGTAGAATAAGAATGATCAGCCTGCAAAGCAAAGATGCGATAAATAACGTGAAATACACAAATGTTCAAAATAAGGATAGAGTAGAGTTGTAACTTGTTCAACAGATAAAGAAATAATGCTTCTAAACGGCACTAGGCACTAACTACAGGCAATGCAAAAATATTATTATACCTATTCTCATTTGACGTAAGGATATTACTGCCAAACACGACAATTCTTAAAGATATAAAATAGCCTGTCACAAAGCAGGTGGATATTGATCAGCAAAAGTTCTAGTACATTTGTTGCTGCCATTGTTGCAACAGTCAATTTGAGACATTTGTTGATAATTACGTCATTTTTTTTTATTTTGTATTATGTAGAGTAAATGACATATTTTATATTTCACAATAGAGCCGTTAGTATTTGTGAAAGAATAGTGTTATATTGAATGAAAATGCAAAAAAATATTTGGCATTAATTTTTTCTGCAATGCTTGTGCAATGCTTCTATAGGTATTGTCTTTGTTGGGTAACAATTAGTCGTTGTATGACTATAATGATATTATCGAGTGATGCTATTGCGATTGAGGACACTAATTTTGATGCTATAATATTAATTGCTTCAAAACAGGAAAATATAGGTAGAATACAAATTATCAGGCAATTGTTGCTTTATTAATGCCAAAGTTAAGACGAGATATTTGTTTTGTTGATTGAGTCATTCATATTGTATGATTTAGAGTAATTGACAGATATTAGTTTTTGCACCAGAAAAATTTTGCAATAATTATGAAAAGCTAGTCCTTAAAAATAATTAGGATACACCTACTCCAGTTTAAGGTTGTTTTTCTATTTCAGGGTGAGTTAGCACACAATTGGGTAGCACGTCTCGTCGAAATCCAATATTGTGATTTTTATAAATCGGGAAGAATGGGAGAGGGTAGAAAACAAGGACGCGTTTAATATCGTGAAGTTAACATATATTTGAAATAAGAATAGAGAAAAATTGTTAATGGTTCGACAGTGAAAGAAATAATGCTTCTAGGCGGCACTAAGCACTGAATTATAGTAATGCAAAAATATCAATCTATTTATCTTGTAGAAATCTCAACATAGGTTGAAGCGGAAATTTTTGAAAAACATGTTTAGTTGAAAATAAAATTTCTTTGCAACAATTCGTTCTTTCTAATTATATTCTTCGGCGGTAAATTAGAATAATATATGTACAAACGTACGATTTGACTAGCCTCATTATGGCAATTTTGGTTGCATAGGTTGCGTAGTGTGAGCGTATTAGGTTTTCTATAAAAATAATATTTGTTGGCCATCTATAAACATCACGAACCCACAATTGCATTTTTGCAAAATTTAATCTGCAAACGATATTTTGCGTTTTACACACAAAAAATCTTTTGTGAGATAAAAAGTGGTAGATGATTTTGCTATTGCGAAGGACAGATACCACACATTGCAGTTTACTATGATGGTTCTGTTCCGTTTGGGATGTTTTCTGTTTAGAGCTATAGTTACTGATATCTTGTAGTAGCTCTTTGATATTGAATGGCCGTTAATTGTTACCTTTTAAGTACTGCTCCCGTCCTTGCTTTGAGTGAATTCAATAATAATAAAAAAAGCCACATGCAATAAGAAAGCTACCAGGCGACACCACATGTCGCCTTATCTACATTTAAATCCTTTGCATTTTTTTAGGAATATGATTACAAATGAGAAGTTCTAATTTCATTTGGATCTATAGATATTTGCATTGAAATTCACTTCAAGCAAACAGGAATAAAAGAGGCTATCTAGTAGCCACATAATGACAAAAAGCTAGCTACAAGAAGTAGTACTAGAAATTGCAATTTAGGAGGAATACATCATAAATGGGAATGAATCGGTAAAGTCTCCGTTACGCGAGTTCGTATTCGCTCTGGGCAATTGTAAAACCAGTTCTAAAATTGCATCCTTTGATTTCTTCCTGTAGCCTTTTACCCCTCAAAAATTTAAATAAGATTATTTTAATTTTTTTCTATGCAGGGCATAGATTTTATTAATATAATTGCATAGACATAATACTATACTACCAAATAAAGAATATGCTGATTTATGTTTCGTTGTTTTTTCTCATCTTCAGCAATTGCGCTGCACAAGGTAGGTTCTATATGATAAGAACAGGGGATTTCGGCGCAACAGGTTACGACCGTACCCATCTAACTATGTGATAGCTTAACTTGGACTAGGAAATCAACCTATGAATGGAGTATGTTTATGTCAATTATTTTGAACAGCTGTCAACGAACAAAGTTTGCTCTCGACAAATAATTCATCTTGTTTGATTCTCGACTTTTAACAAATTTTATAATAAAAGTTGATTTTTGAATAGTAAGTGAAGTTGAACGTTTAATATTTCTTGCTTACATCAAATATACTCTCCATTTGTTTAATTTGCCAATTGTTTATCGTTCTTTCTTTTGAAGTAGTTAAACCAGAACAATTGGTAGTATGAAATTAGTAACTGAGAGATATAAACCCTGCATGGGGGTGTATTTCATTAGTGCATTGGGAAGTTTATAGGTTCGAAAACATTTTGATTGAAAAAACAATTATATTGTTTGCGAGATATAAATAAAATTAATGCAACATATATATCACATAATTTTGGACCGAGTGATGTCACAAGTGAAAGTTTGCTATTCATAATCAGAAATACTTTCAATATTGATATCGAGAATCTGTCCCAATAACAAATTGATATCAATTATTTTCAGAGCCTTGGAAGAAGAAATGTGTTGATCATTTTGAGTTATTGTTCTACATATCACCAACAAGAACTTATACACAAGCAAAGACGTTCTGCGAAGGCTTGGGAGGTTACTTGGCAAAAGTTGATAATAAGAAAATGACATATGTTATTAATTCTACTTTTGAGTAAGTTTGTGCATATGAATCAAATTTATTAAGCCAATTGCTTCAGTACGTAAATACTTTAGTACTTACCGTTGGTTCCCAATATTATATCTAAGTGGCAATAACCAAATCGCAACTAAATTGATTGATGAATTGCTTGTTAAGCATTTTATCAGTTCTTTTGTCAATAATTATTTTGCTGAAAAGATTTTTAAACTAAACTAAATTTCCTATAATTGAATTATCGCAGTTTATATTTTTATTGCTTTCTTAATTCATCAGATTGTCGGCAACATAAAGGTAATGTTTTATTCAGAATCGAAGGTGGCAGCAACAGTTTTTTCATCGGAGGAAATGACAGAGAAAGAGAGGGAGATTGGAAATGGCAGGATGGTGCCGAAATTATTATGAGAGGGGAAGCAGGGTATCAAAATTGGTCAGTCTGAACATAAGTATGCTGTTATAGTGAGCATCAATATTTCGAAGAAATATGTGCTCATGAGTGTAGGCGGATGGATAAAAAAAGATCCAATATATTGCGACTTCGTTAGGATTGTTAGAAGCATATAATTTTTCGATTGGACTTGGCCTAACGAAGTTGTTACATCATATGTTGATTGCTGTTAATGATTTAACGAGCCGAACTCGAATGGACTCGAACTCGAGGTCGATGCGATGTTAATCACAAGGCCATCGAGTCCAATAGTATCCATCTTTTTATTTAGAAACACAAACTATCGTATATTCATTCAGCGGCAGTTGATGGCCAAAAATCTTCATTCCCGATTTCCATGATGTACACATCACAATTAGCAATGAAATAAACACCTCCAATTGCAATGTAAACTTGTAGCGTAATGCCCTTTCGTTTTCAAGAACTTTTTCATCGTGGTGGTTTCATGACAGCAAAACGAACGCACAGTGCTTAAAGCTCGACAACATTATTATTGACTAAAACTAAGAATGACGTATGTTTTGCCTACTGTATAGAAAACTACCATGAAATTCCAGTTTCATTCAATGTAATTTATTTTGAACAAAAAGTTGGATCATAGTCCACCTTGTCACGACCGCGTGATCAAAAGTTTGTAATCAAAATGTTGTACAAAAAATTGTTTTCAGGAAATTTAACCAACCAAATAATGTAGGTAATGAAGATTGTGCGGTTATCGGAAGAGAAACATACGAATGGATTGACTATTCTTGCGACGAGAGTCTGTTTTATATTTGTCAGAGAGGTAATGCCCAATACAAAGTCTTTGTTATTTATGTATTAATTGACTTTTCTTTGTATTTGATGGATAAATACATGAGGAAACCTGAAACTTTGGTTCTGTTGATTAAAAAATGGTCTGAATTTTGCAACGAATATCATTGAAAACCTATCTAACCTTAGTTTTGAATATTTTCATATAAAATTGGAGAACACGCACATGAATACAAATCAAGTATGAAATAAATTTTCTTTGAAGTTCGTGGATAACTGGAAATTCCTCCTGAGGTAAATTGTCTGAGTTGTAACTAAATTCTTCTTAAAACGTTTTTTTAATTTTTCCCCATACATTTTAACTCAATGTGTTACATGTATTTCGTCCAACAAATTGTATATTCTTTTTGGTCTCTATTAAATTTGTGTCGACTTCTAATTTGCTTATTGAAGCTTAATTTAGTGATTTTGATGTCATTGCTATATTGGTCGCATACTATAAGGTATATTTTATTAAATTTCAATATCAAGTTTTGGTAAAGTGGAAGGATTTGCTTCTTTCTTGTATATTTACAAAATGATAAGGGTGAATTTATATCTTTCCGCATATTCAATTTGTACAATGTTGTTCCTGCTACAACATTATCAAATTAGAACAAATCAGATATAACGAAATCTAAAACGAACAAACGATACGTGCAATACGAAAATCGAATTAGAGTTATTTATCTTCCTAATAGGGACATTAATTTCTTAAGATGGAAGAGGTCGGGTCTCAATGAAAAGGACAAAAATTAATGAAACAACAAGAGAATGTGTTCTGATGACATGCGACACTTCTGCAACGGTTGGATGGTACAAGGACTCGGTAAAAATATCGAAAGACAGTGGTAATACTGTTTATCAAGAACTGAAGTCAGGATCAGCTATCTTGTATCTTGAGAATGCAAAAATATCTGATAGTGGGACATATAGTTGTCAAGCTAGGATCAGCAACCAAAAGAAAAATGAGACTACGATGACATATGCAGGTAAACTTGCGCTTTTCCTCTCTCACTCTATCCCCCTCTCTCTCACTCTTCTATACACTTTTTTTATTTTATTTAGTTTCCATCGGTCAATACCTTACTAACGATGGCCTCATAATAACTCTTTTTCAGTCGCTGGAAAGCCCACCATTCACAAAATATCAAAATTTCCGTGCAAATCAAACTTGGAAGTTCATTGGAAGCCTCACAAAAATGCGGTTGGATTTCCTCATAAGTGAGTTTTCGGCATTTAATAGATTTATTATTTTTATTATGACAACGGATGAAGCTAGCAGAAAATGATTAATTAAAAGAACTGTTATTTACACGGTTTCAAACCTTATTTTAAAAAAGTTTTACGCTTTTAGAACAATTTGGATATTTTTTGGAATAACTTAGAGAATGAGATTGTAGCATATGTTAAGCATACAGAAAACTCAAAAATTCCCGTTTTGTCCCGGCGCTTCTCTTCTCACGGAAATTTATTTTGTAATATAAAAAAAATATAATGTTTCGACAGAATTGAGGCCAAACTCGGATTGGTCCTACCCATACCCACCCATTGGATGGATTCGCCAGCTTTTGAGAACCAAACCACCATACTATCTGGCTTAAAGTCTTCTACTGATTACAATGTTGAGGTAGGCATTTTACCCATTGAATGAATTTTCCAAGTTTGAAATTGTATTTTTTAAGCTTTAAATTGGCATCACATAACATGTCTAAACCTGCACGAACACTGTCACACAAATGCAGTAAAATTACTGTAATTTTTCATTGTAATATTGAAATATTATTATAGAATAGGATCATTAGCTAATTATAGTTGTACCAATTATACGTTATTGGTGCGTTCCATCAACAGCCCATTTTTGGCTTTGACATGACAGTTTTCAACCTCGTAAATTTGCGAATACTGTGAATGACCAGTAAATTTAATGTACTTTCTTTTCTGTATATGTGCGTGAAAATTTTTCTTTAGACATATTTTTTTGCTCTATCGTTCCCAAAAACTTTTAATACTGATAGTGATTAGTGCTTGAAAAAAATATTTTAGCTGTGAAATTAATGTGGGTTAATTTCCAGTTCTAAACAAATTCCTATTGGCAACAATAAATTTCGTGGGCATAGGCGAAGTAATTTATATCACGTCATCTTAATTCAATATTTTTTTTGTCATAAACAAGATTTCGATTTCAAAATTAAGGGCTACATATTGGATCTATCGTAGTGAACGCGATAAAAATATTTTTTTAATAATATCATCTTTAATTTAGGATTGGGTGAATAACAGCAGTTTTTACTCTTTTTTCAAATTGCTAGATTTGACAGAATTTGACTGCATTACAGGTAACCGCATGTGTGAGAAAAGAAAGTTGCAGCTCATCAATGCTTAATAGAAGCAAATTATTTAGAACAGATGGTGCAGTTCCAACTGTAGTATCAACATCAGTTGCGCAAAACTATGAAAGTCAAACTTGCTTTATTTCTTGGGAAATTTTGTCAAATACTGACAAGAAAACTGATCCAAAAACTGTAGTGAGTTCAAATTTCTATATTCTCTTCATTGCTCAATATCTGCTAAGTAAAACGAATTGTCTCTACATTGATGTTATTTTAATTTCTGACTAATTTTAAAAATTTTGCGGAATTTGAATCAGTTGTGTCAGTTTCAATCACGCAATGTTCCAAGGCTCACTTTGATAAATGTGCAGTAAAGTTACGGTTGTTTTGCAGTACCTTCACATTTCTTATATTTTGAACCGATTTAATGAGATTTATGTCAAGTGTGCCCTGTTAATATTTATCCTTTACAGTTGATCATTATATTTTGTATTTAAATTGTCAGTAAAATGACTGTAAAAAGACGACAATTTACCAAAATTTGTTTCTGTGAGCCGATGCGAACAATGAAGTCATAAAAATCGTTGTCAAAACATATTTTATTAATATGAGACACTGATGGATCGCGCCGCGTAGGCGCTGAACGTCAAAGGCTTTTACTTGTTAAAATTATCTCAAAAACTATACTAATCAAAAAAATATTTAAACATTCCAAAATATGTTAGAAATTCCTTGCATTTGATAAAAAGTAACGGTTGTGTCTAACAATTTATACCAGATGCGCTTGAAATAAACAAATAAAAGTAGCTTATTATCATCTGCAGGAAGTCATAATGAACTCAGCTTTGATTTCAAAACGAGATTCAAAAATTAATGAAGGCAAAATATCGAAACAAAATGTGACCTCATCAGAACATTATAATTTCACACCGGAACCCAACCGCAAATACTCTGTTTCGATTAAAATTTATAATTGTGCTGGGGCAAGTCAACCTTTCGAAGTGTCAGGGAACTGCCAAGGAAAGCCGGAAGGTTGGTAAATATCTGTACCTATTCCAATGATTTGTAGTTAAACGATCAAATACGACTGTTTTTACTTTTTTTCTGCACCGTTATGAGTATTCCTAATGTAATAAGATTAACTAAAAATACAATTTCTTTCATTTCATTAAGCCCCAGGAAACGTTCCTACACCCATACACGTTTGTAATGATGCCATCGGTATAAATGGAACTCATACTATAACAATAAAACGACCTGATGAATCTAATGGACTTATTAGGTGAGTTCTCAAATGATTTCACTCCTGGTCGACTATGTACCTAAAGTTCGATTTCCTTCGTTTTACTTTTTAGGAACATTTCATTTACTAGGGTCTAGTCTAAATTATTGGATACCTGATCCACAAATTCGTAAATTACCCGAGTGGGTTTTCTGATCTATTCGAAATTAACAAATTTAAAAATATTTATATATTCATCAAATATATGTGGATCTGCAAGTTTGTTGCAATGTTTTGAAAAACGGCTGGTCTTTGATTCGATTCTGAAATCGAAAGAAATTCGATGTTGATAGACCTGCCACAAAGCTCTTTGTTCCACATATATCACGTGTGATTTTTTAATATCATTTATTAGAATCATCATCCAAGAAACAAAGTATCAACTAAAAATATTT
The DNA here is from genome assembly GCA_963675895.2 of Styela plicata. Taxonomy (NCBI): domain Eukaryota; kingdom Metazoa; phylum Chordata; class Ascidiacea; order Stolidobranchia; family Styelidae; genus Styela; species Styela plicata. Next base: position 15,607,327 of record OZ023147.1, read on the forward strand.
CACAGGCTTCATATAATGTGAGAAAAATAAACAACTACATCAATAAGTGAAAAAAATTAGTAAATAACTAATCGGCTATATTGGAGTGTAACCATTGTTCTTGTTTATTTTTATTAATATTTGTTCAAAACGAGACTGAATGCAGCTGTACCCAGAAGAAATCACTAAAATATAAACCAATATTATTATTATATACTATATCATTACTATATCACAAAGACCTACCACAAAATGTACTGGTTTTGTGCTATTTAATCGTTATATTTTGCTACGCATTAAAATAACGTTCGGTAGATAAAATTTACTTCCATGGAGCGGAGATTCCGTAACACCTTATAAACTAATAATGAAATCGTTTATTCCAGTTGCTTGTTTGTAATTGTTACCAATCCTGGAGTTGGAGAGAGCGATGAATACACACTGACTAATTTACAGAAAGCCAACAATTTCTTTAACAATTCAAATATTGGATATATCGCGGTAGCTGTTACTCTTTCAAGGTCAGTGGAAAAGATAAACTATTAATCTGAAATGCAGTATAACGTATGAAGATGAAAATGCAGCTAAACATCGCTGTCTTTCTATGGCGCAACTTGTTAAAATAAATTTCTGATTGACAGAAATGACTGCGTCAAAATATATATTCATAATTTTTTTCACACTTCAATATTTTATACTTTTCGTTAACTATCTCGGATATTTTATACTAGCATGGAAGGAACGCAGATCACTGTACAACTCGGAGATAAATCAGTGACTTCATGCGATGTCAACAAAACTGTGGAAAATAACTCAGGAAGCCGGAAAAGATCGACAAACAATGCAAACCTCTTTATAGGTAGAAATAGAAAATTGGACAAGGAAAATGCTTACAGGTCTGCTACATGAAGGAAAAAATTTTATGTTTGAATTTTGTGCTCCATTTATCGCCTGATTATATTCAGATTTGAAAAACTCAACACCAAATTAAAATAAATCTAAAGTGCAAAACTTAATAAAAAAAAATATTTAAAACATGAGCCATAGCCCAGTCCTTGATAAGCGTAGACAGAGTTATCCATCTTTGAACCATATTAATATTTTACAAAAATTATTTTCTGAATGGGCAGATGACGTCTTTCCTGAAGGTAAGTAAAACATGGTTCACTTCATCATTAATGTGTGTGAAAAAAAGCTGCAAGCGCTTTTTTTGTAGATTAGAACCAATGCTACAAGGTAGAGAAAAATACCTTCTTTATTTCACTTCAGCGTCTCAATAGTATCCTCCACACCTGTTGGAGAATTGATTTACTTCAAAAGAAGTCCTGGACTCGTGTTGAAAAGATTCAAAGATGATGGCGATACCATAGGAAGTGAGTAAATATATTTCATTAAAAATATAAACTGGAAACGATGCATGAGGAAACAAATTGTGAGTCAACGAAGAGAACGTTGATGATACATTGCATTTTTAATTGATTGTTTGAAGCCAAAGTTGGTAATTTTTTTTTAAATTGAGGGGCGTAATACTAACTTTCAGCTAATCCATGTGCTAATTTTGCATATTTAAACAAATAAAAAAAATGGAGAGAAGAATGTGAAATATTTAATGATAGTTCAATTTACAATTCTTTCATTTTTTATGCCAACTTATGTTTATGTTACTTATAAAAATAACTTTGTCACCGACTTCGATTATTTACGTGCATTAAACAACATATTATGTCGGCTCAAAGATGCTGGAAACTGATTTAACACAGATGATTCTCATGCATGTTTCATTTCAGAGAAACAATCATTTGAATTCAACACGATAAGTTTCTTTATTGGATTTTCAATTCCTTTCCTGTTATTGATAGTTGCAATATGGATGATTTATAAACTGAGGAAAGACAATAAAGATTATAACAATTCAATAACTACAAATGATCACAACTATGAAGTCATTGAAAAAAAGGGTAAATATCGGAAAATGCTAATTAAATTTTTTAAATACGATCTACAATATTAGTGCTTGCGGGCCACATACGATTTTTATATTCAGTATAAATCAGTCGAGTGCAAACTTGAATTATCGATAATTCTCCTTCGACGAAGGTTTTGCAGTAATTTAGACCATCAGCGCAACCTGCAATTATCCAGGAATCTATTTTCGAGGACAATCGTTGCACAATATCCACTATATTAATGTTACTGTTTATCTCATTTACCAAAAATGACGACTTATCACAAATAGAACGTAGGTGAACATTGTGAGCTGATTCCTATCCTCCGCCCGTCATGTACATGCTGTTGCATTGACAATTAGCAACGGAATCTCTTTACTTTATCAGCATCATCTCCAAGAAATCCAACAGTTCAAACTCCAACATCTGCTGTATTAGAGGAAACTGGATACGAACAAGTTAATCCTTCAACGAATCAAGTCAATATAGAACCAGCCTATGAAATTTACAATGCATGAAATATATGTGTCTGATATGAGATCAACTGTTCCACTGTCCTTTCAGGTTTTAACTTTTTGCAACTGTTCCAACAAATTATAAGGAATCGTGTTTTATTTGAACAATCAACATCAATTCCAAACTGGATGGAAATTTCAGTTATTTTAGTCATAATTCCCACTTAATATATTACGATTAGTTTTAACAAACTGGGCTATAAATGAAGTTGAATCAAATTTTGCAAAGCACTACAACGTACATGTTATTGCTTGAAGAGCGTCTGCGAAGCTTCAATTGTTGGTGATTTCCTGCTCTTATGTATTATTTCCTTCATTGGATACTAAATAGAACAATCGTATAAGCGCATGTGTACCTTGTGGAAAATAAGACGCGAATTTACCAATAATTCACATTCTTTAGATATTAGGTATGAGTTGAGTCCCAATAAAACTTGAAATTTAATTGTATGGTACATCAAGTTGAATTACGATATAACGACGATTTGAACTCTTTTAATTGTATAGTGATAGATTTTTTGTCAACGGAGCGAAAAAGAAAATTTGCAAAGAACAATTCTGCTCTGTAAATATTTTATTCGGAAAAATTTTGTATACATGTATTGCCGTATTCCTGCAATATCATCAAAATTTGAATCTATTTTTCAATGCAACATGTATTTTCTCCTAGAGCAAGATAGCAATATGTAAATTACAATACAAAAATACAAGAGAAGCACGGAGGGAGGCTCTTTTTCCTTTCACAGCTGTTATAAATAATGGGCTGGTATAGGTTCATCTAAAAATTAACGATACGGATATTTACCATATATTCTCACAAAGTGCTTAAAGGGCAACAAGAGGCAAATATTAAAACTTTTCTTCAGAAGAGTTTACAAATTTTATAACAAGCATACACTGTAACAAAAAATTCAACAAAATTACCAGTCTTTGACAATAATTTTACTTGGCGGTATTGGAAAAATATTCAAAATTCACTTTTTTGGTCATATATGAGATGTTGATGGAACGTACCGCGAAGGTGCGGTCTATCAACAGACCATAATTGGCATAAATCTCATCAAAATGACGCTTTTTCAACTACGGAAATATGCAATTTCTGCAAATGGCCAGTAAATTTACTGTACTTTTCTTACAGTGAACAAACAGTATGACATCATTTCATTGGGTTTACAAGCAGTTGATTGTGTTGCATTATAATTCTTTATTGGAAATACGAAGGGAATAGGTAGAAATTTTCTACTAATTTTTATTTCACGGATTTTTATTGAAATGACTGACCAAATTAAATAATTAGGATGAATGTAAAAATATTATTAATGAATCAAATGGAGAAAACCTATCTTATTAAATGTTAGCCTTGGATTGTACTTATACTAGTATCATCAGAAAAACCTTCATGAAGTTTTGTCGGGCAGAGTTTTGGTAGTTTATTTTTTATTTGTTGTTTACTTATATCTGATAATATCAAGGAATAATTTTATGTAAGTTTTACATTTGTAGTATTCTAATAAAAAACTTTTCTAATGTTATGGTCTTTTCAACAGTTTCGGTCTTTATATTTAAGTACAATTTTATCTGTGCGATAATGCTGTCACATATCTTGGTCACAATTGCAGTTGTTTCATGGAACTACGTTAATTTTACTACATTTCAGTCTTGATAATTTCCCAGATATTGTTTTTGAGTTTAAACAATATATTTTGATAAATTTTGTTGAATTTCTTGCCGATTATAAATATACCGTCGTTATCGTTACGTACTAAATGACTGGATAAGCTTCATACTTATTAATTTAACTCACTCCGCAATCAAACCATTAAAATGGTTTATATTTTTATCTACATACCTATTTATTTATTTAAATATTTATAGGTATTTAAGTACCGTCTTTTTGTATTTCCCTTTGCGCATTAGTGCTTGCGTATGAAAAAAGATTAACATGAAATGAACATAATAACATAGCATGAGGACATAAATTCAGGGTAGGCTATGCAATAATATGGGACTCGTATGCATAGTTCGAAATTGAACTTCGCCTTATGCAATGCTGGAAGCAGCTTCAAAAAAGGAGAACTAAAGAATATTTAAGCAAAGAAAATTTAAGAAATATAGTATTAGCAACTGCTCTCTAAGCTAAAAATGAAAACATCCCAGCAACTATTAGCAGCAACTATACTCTAAGGGAAAAAGGAAAACATCTCAGACAGTCGTGAGTCCTGGAGTGCGAGCTAATAAATCAAATAATGTAGACAACACATCAATCGTAATGAGGTCCAAATATTCAGTAATAACGCATAATTCGCGAATGATTCACACAGGTACAAGGTTGCCAAGAGAATACCAATTTACCAGCATCTAACGGACCCTTCGCCAAATCCAAATTGTTTCGACAAGATGTAATCGATTGTTTGTTACTTTTAATTCTTTGATTTCAATGATGAGCCAAATTCCAAACCTGACAATACTACAAGATGTCGTACAAACAACTGCACTCTAAGCGGAAAAGATTCCAAAAAGAACTGAACTCCTATGATAAAGCGCAGACAGTGCTCTCTGACTTTAGCTATAATAAATCCATCTACCTTATGGTACCGATAATGAAACCATCTGCAAGAATTGAGGCAAAGCTAAAGTACGATAAAAAAGAAAGTATGTTTTTTCTGAATATATTCTATTATTTTTTATATTACAGTACTCAAGTTTAATTCCGATCTCTAGAAATGTGTTTTTAATGTGCCTCAAATATGTTCTTATGGGAATAGTTTTAGTCTTTAAGTTAGAATTCAAATATTATTTTAACTAATCTAAGAATAATTACATCCGTTTCAGTGACATGACATAATATTTGAAGTAAATGTTATAGTTATGCAGTACTATCAGATTATACTTTGAAATTAATTTTTGGTAAGTTACAGGTTAATTGGGTCTGTCAATTTTTTATATTCCCTGGCAAAGCCTGCAATTACAATATTATGCAACACAATCACGATCCCTTGGCAATGGAATTCACTGTTTTTGTGCTGTCATAACTTTACCGTAAAGTTATCTTGATCTTATTATCATAAATAATATAATAATAAATGTAAAAGCATACGAGATTTACTTTTCATATTATTACATGATTGAAGATAGCAAAGGAAAAATATTCTATAGCAAAAATATACCAGGCAAACCATAATCGATCTGTACGTTGTAATTCATGGTAATTTTCCTGCACCGGTTTATTCTTTCCTTTAATGCCGATTAAATAAAACAATCATAATAGATTCTATGTACATTGTGACAAAGAGTAATCACGTGCCCAATGCTATATACGCATCAACTGTATATAATGAACCGAAACATTACACAGCTTCTGGTTATTCTGTTTCAATATCAATCAAGTAGAACAACTGCTAAATAAGGGACATTTTACCACTTATATTTTTGTTAAAATGTAATTTAAAACTTTGGTTAATTTTGCTTACATTGTGTGGTTCAATGATGGAACTTTTTCCTTTTCCGCGGTCTTCATAAAGTGTATGTTTAATGTTTTTTAACTCATGAACAATCAGATTGTTGAATAATCTCAACTAACGATTTGTACGTTAAAGTGTCATAGAGTATTGGTCCTAAAAATGAAATTGGCTTGGTCATGGTGAACTTTAAAATAGACTGCAAATGGAGGTTTCTTAATACTAGCTATCCAAATGAATGCTTGACATATTTATCGGTGAAGCGTGATTTAGTACTCCAGATATTAGTAGTTGCATATCCTTTGATGATAAGGATATTATCCGCCAGATGTTATTGTCAATAAGAACGGTTTTTAAAAATACATAAGAAGCTGTTACAAAATAGGCGCATATAGAGCACCAAACGTAGCAGAAGATTTGTTGCTGTCTTTGATATAGAAGGTAAGACTAAAAAAATTCTTTGTGTTGATATTTTTATTATTTACATTGTATGATGTAGGGGGAGTGAAAGCTTGTTTATAATTCGAAAACAAAAAAATCTAGCACTATTTAGGAATGGGAAGAGTTAGCTTAAAACGGACGAGATGTGAAGGGAAAGGTATAGTGAATATTTTCTACTTTTGTAATGTTATTTTTAGCTCAGATTAAACTAACATGACCTTGTTTGTGTCCCTCCGTACCCAGTCGTGTCGATATGCTACAATGTGAACTTTTAAAACGTTAGAATGATTGAAAACAAATCCATGTTGGTGAAAGATATAAATATTTCTTCAGTGTGACAATGGATTCAGGTAATGCAATAAAATATCATTATCTCGAGAAATCTTAAAGTATCGGGAAAAGCGAAGGAGTCAAAAAAAATTATTTCATTGCATTCTTTGAAATATCCATTCTTGTCAAAATTTTTGACGACGGATCGTACCACCGAAGCGCGATTAATGAGTGACCCACACTTGACAGAATATATTATCTGCTTGAGACAACGTTCACTTATACTTTTTGTATCCCACTGCCTCTTCAATAATTATTGTTTACAAATTTCTGCAATAATATTGCGCTCAAATATAGACTTACACAACACTGCCGTCACTTAATGGCAAAGAGCAAATACAAGATGTAGTACCAGCAAATGCATTATAAGCGGGAAATACTACTTAACCGCCATGTTAAAGTGCAGTGAGAGGTATCTGTTTTGGGCAATGAAAAACTAGTAACACTACACTAGTGTACCTTGTATTCTTTCACAGGAAATTCCCCACAGGAAATTCATTTTGACTAATCTAAATCCCGTTCCATTCAGAGCTTTTCAGATCTTTTATTCATTTATATTATTGATTATTCTTTTACTTTTTGAAATCATATAACTTCAAGCCTAAGATTTTCCTGTGAATGAAGAAATGAGATATTACCGATGTGTTAGTAACAATATGGGTTCGATTACGCATGGCCGAGCATGTGACTTGGTTTGAACAATCTAGAATTGCAAATAATATTTTTAACATTCATCAATATTTTCCAGGATCTCCGATTGTTCAAATTTTCAATTAATCACTGATATTTATTATTTTTAAGAAGTTACTATGTTTGGATAGAAGAGTGCAATGTATATATAATATCAAGAAAATATAACACGCCAACATTACCTTTTTGAGCGAAAATACCTCGGTGGGAAGCATATATATACATTACACCATTTTGTTTTTTAGTGTATATACACAGTGACAATATACAGTACACTGTAAGAAAAGTACAGTAAATTTACTGCTCATTTGCAGAGCTTGCATATTTCCAAAATTCAGAACCTCCTTGTTGGTGAGATGAATGCCAAGTATGGGCTGTTCAATGACGCACCGTCCCTAATTAAACAAAATATCGATTTTGTACTTTTGTTTTAATTTAACTGAATAAAATTACTGAAAAAAGTCGATAAGTTTAATGCACTTTTGCTACAGTGTAAGGCTATTGTATTTAGTGAATAAGATTTTGTCATTTTGCAATAGGCCCATAATCTACACATTTGCCATAAAGTTATGAGGTAAGTGTATCATATACTTATAACAATATTATTTATTTGATATTAGTGCTAATCAAGACACTTTTTTAATGTAGAATAAAATGTTTAAACACAGTCAATTATTAGGTGGCAAAAGTATATCAGAAGATTTGTTGCTTTCTTCAATTCCACAGGTTAGACTAGACAAGTCTCTTTGTTAATATTTAGGTCATTTAAATTGTATGATGTTGAGGGAGTGACAGTTTTTATATAAATCAAAAAAATAAATCCTGCAGTATTTAAGAATGCATAGAAGAAGAGCATAATAGAAGAGAATACACGAGATGGCAATAAAATGGTCTGGCAAATATTTATTTTTTTTCATAATTTTATTTTATAATTTATCACACGATGTTTTATGATATAAAATTAACTTTTACAAAACAGTCAAATGCAATTCTAATATAAAAGTATCAGGACAAATGTGGTTTTTTAATGCCACAGTTAGAACTAGGCATTTGTTTTGTTAATTACGTCATTTATATTGTATGATCTAGAGGAATTGACAGATTTTATTTTCTGCTCTAGTAGTATATTGCAATAATTATGAAAAATTAGTCCATGAAAATGACTAGCATACACACACTCCAGTCTAAGGTTGTTTACCCATTTCAGGTTAAACTAACACACAGTTTTATGAGTACAGTCGCATTCCGGCGCGTTGAAATCCCATATTGTGACGCTTTACAACGTTGGGAGAATAAGAAAGGTTAGAAAACGAAGACGCAGTTAATATTGTGAAAAAAAAAAACAGATATTTAAATAAAGAATATAAAAGATTGTTAAAATGTTAGACAGAGAAAGAAATAATCCTCAAGTCGGCACTGAGCACTAAATTCGAATAATGCAAAAAATAATAATCTATTTATCTGGTAGAAATCTCAATCTGTTTAATAAATGTCTCAAGGTATGGAAGGTGTTCAAGGCATGCACCTACCCCGATACATAGAAATGAGCAGCGATTGTGCAGGCATTCAAAAACTGTGGCGATCGAACTGATCCCATTAAATATCGTCCAATTAGTCTCTTACGATTATCAGCAATATTTTGGTTTTGTTTTAGTATGGTTTTCGACGTTCACGCTCTACTGCTCACTTGTTGGCAGTAATAACCGAACGTATAGTTCGTGCCCTTGATCGTTGTTGGGAGACAAAGTCGATTGCTCCAGACATTTCTGAAGCGTACTAATACGAATGCAATTCAAATTTCATCATCTGCTACAGTTCTGTCATTGATTGATTGAGTCATTGATTCCTTATTTTACTGACACGCCAAGTGAGATGATCTATATTCGTTTTGATGTGGCATCACAGGTTGATATCGAGTCCAAAACTGTTCTGTTACTGTTCGCCCCATTCGAAATGATCGTCTCAAATATGTATATATATATGCGTATATACGTAGGTGGTGCGCATACAAGTCATGAATCTTTTGCATATTTGATAAAAATCATATTTTAGAAAACCGCATTTCCATTTTAAGACCTGAAGAATTCCATCAGTTATTTCATTTTTTCTTATTGTCAATTATGAATGAGAATATTTTATTAATGGACAAATTATATTAAAAATAAGTGGAATGAGAAAAGAAAATTGCAGCTCACCATTGTTCAACGCAGTCGAATTCTTTAGAACATATTTTATATGTATTCTCTTTACTGTACAATATCTGCTTAGTGAAACAAATTGTCTTTAGTTTCATGTCATTTCAATTTCTGACTCACTTTAAAATTTTGCTGAAATTGAATCAGTTGTTGAGTTTCGATCACGCAATTTCCCAAGGCTCACTGTGATAAATGCACAGTAAAGTTACGGTTCATTTGAAGTAAAACGTCGTCGAAACATATTACGTTAAGCATGAGTCACTGATCGATCGACCCGCGTAGTTGCGGACCATCAAAAGCTTTTAATTTTGAAAATTATCTCAGAAACTATATTAATGAAAAAATATCCAAACTTCCAAAAATACATTAGAAATTCATTGTATTTGATAAAAATTAGCTGTTGAGTCTAACAATTTTTACCAGATGCGCCAAAAATAGACGAATACAAGTAGCCCATTATTCTTTGCAGGAAGTCATAATGAACTCAACTTATTCAAATATTAATGAGGTCAAAATATTGAAACAAAACGTGACCTCATCAGAGCGTCATAATTTCACACCGGATCCCAATCGCAAATATTCATTTTCGATTAAAAGTTATAATTGTGCAGGAGCTAGTTAATTCAAGTGTCAGAGACTTGCAAAGGAAAGACTGAAGGTTAATAATCGACTTCAATTCGTATTAACTGTTAGGTATTTGTTAGTTGTTGTTATTTTGTTAGATTTATCCAAACGTTGTTTTCGGACAAACTATCAGGCAATTGTTACTTTATAAATGCCGCAGTTGAGACTAGACATTTCTTTTGTTGATTAAGTCATTCATATTGTATGATCTAAAGGAATTGACAGATTTTATATTTTGCTACAGTGTTATATAGCAACATTTATAATAAATTAGTCCCTGTAGATGATTAGCACAGACATACTGCAGTTTAAGGTTGCTTTCCCATTTCAAGTTAAGCTAACACACAGTCGAATGGGTACAGCCGCAGTCCGGCGTTAGTTGAAAATAAAATTTGTTTGCAACATTTAATTATTTCTAATTAGATTTTCCGACGGCGGATGTGATTAATATATGTACGAATGAACGATTTGACTAGCCAACGTTTCTCAATTTTACCAGATTTGCATAGTGTGAGCCGAGTAGATTTTCTAATAAAATCTTATTGCCATCTATGAACATCACGAAACTGCAATTGCTTTTTTGAAAAATTCAATCCACAAACGATATTTGACGCTTTACACACAAAACAATCTTTTGTGAGTTAAACAGTGGTAGATGATTTTGCAATCGCCCAGGGCAGATAACACACAATGTACTCTTTCCATGACGGTTCAGGTCTGTTTGAGATGGAATTTTAGAGTGATGTTGCTAGTACTCCTTCTTGTAGCAGCTCTTTGGTTGTTACCTCCCAGAACACTGTTCCCGGCCTTGCTTAGAGTGAATTCAATAATAAAAAAGACCCATGCTATAATAAAGCGAGCAGGCGACCCCACATGTCGCCTTATCTACAGGTAAACTTTGCATATTTCTAGGAATAAGACTAATAAGGAGGTCTAGTTTTATTTGGATCTACAGATATTTTTCTTGAAATTCACTTCAAGCAAACAGGAATCAGAGTCATAAAGTAGCTATCTAGTGGCCACTTAATGACAAAGAGCTAGCTACAAGAAGTAGTATCGGAAATTGCATTTTAAGAAACATCTTAAATGAAACTCAAATACGTCGAAAAAGCAAGTGAGATTAAATTAATATATTGGGCGATAGTAAAACTATTTCTATCACTGCATCTTTTGAATCCTTTTAGTTGCCTCGTGCGATTCTGGAATTTAAATAGGATTATTCTAAAAAAATTTTTATGCAGGGCATATGTCTTATTAATATAATTGCTTAGATATAATACTATACTACCAAATAAAGAATATGCTGGTTCATATTTCGTTGTTTTTTCTCATCTTCGGCAATTGCACTGCCCAAGGTAAGTTTTATATGATAAGAACAGTAGATTTCGACGCAACAGGTTACGACCGTACCCATCTAACTATGTGATAGCTTAACTTGAACTAGGAAATCAACCTATAAATGACTAATGTTTATGTCAATAATTTTGAACAGCTGTCAATGAACCAAGTTTGTTCTTGACAAATAATTTATCTTGTTTGATTCTCGACTTTTAACAAATTTTATGATAAAAGTTGATTTTTAAATAGTTAGTGAAGTTGAACGTTTAATATTTCTTGCTTACATCAAATATACTATCCATTTGTTTAATTTGCCAATTGTTTATCGTTCTTTCTTTTGAAGTAGTAAAACCAGAACAATTGGTTGTATGAAATTAGTAACTGAGAGATATAAACCCTGCATGGGGGTGTATTTCAATAGTGCACTGGGAAGTGTATAGGTTTGAAAACATTTTAATTGAAAAAACAATTATAATATTTGCGAGATATAAATAAAATTAATGCAACATATATATCACATAGTTTCGGACTTAGTGATGTCACAAGGAAACGTTTGCTATTCATCATCAGAAATACTTTAAATATTGATATTGAGAATCTGTCCCAATATCATATTGATATGAATTATTGTCAGAACCATGGAAGAAAAAATGTGTTGATCATTTTGAGTTATTGTTCTACAAATCACCAACAAAAACTTACACACAAGCAAAGACGTTCTGCGAAGGCTTGGGAGGTTACTTGGCAAAAGTTGATAATGAGGAAATGACATATGTTATTAATTCTACTTTTAAGTAAGTTTGTGTATATGAATCAAATTTATTAAGCCAATTGCTTCAGTACGTAAATACTTTAGTACTTACCGTTGGTGCCCAATATTATATCTAAGTGGCAATAATCGGATCGCAACTTAATTGATTGATAAATTGCTTGTTAAGCATTTTAGTATGTTCTTTTGTCAATTGTTCAGGTATTAATTTACTGTTGCTGGCTGAGAGATTTTTAAAAATATTTATCCAACAATATCCTATAATTGAATTATCGCAGTTTTTATTTTTATCGCTTTCTTAATTCATCCGATAACGGCAATCTAAAGCGAATGTTTTATTCAGAATCGAAGGTGGCAGCAACAGTTTTTTCATCGGAGGAAATGACAGAGAAAGGGAGGGAGATTGGAAATGGCAGGATGGTACCGACGTTATTATGAGGGGTGAAGCAGGGTATCAAAATTGGTCAGTCTGAACATAAGTATGCTGTTATAATTAGCATCAATATTTCAAAGAAATATGTGCTCATGAGTATGGGCGGATGGATAAAAAAGATTCAATATATTGCGACGTCGTTAGAATTGTTAGAAACATATAATTTTTCGATTGGACTTGGCCTAACCAAGTTTTTACACTCTATGTTAAGTGCTGTTAATATTTTAACGAGCCGAACTCGAGTGGACTCGAACTCGAGATTTTCTGTTTAAGATGTTAATCACAAGGCTATCGAGTCGCACCCAATGGTATCCACCTTTTTTATTTAAAAACGCAAACGATCGTATATTCATTCAGCGGCAGTTGATAGCCAAAATTCTTCATTCCCGATTTCCATGATGAACATCAGAATTAGCAATAAAATAAACACCTCCGTTTGCGATGTAAACTTGTAGCGTAATGCCCTTTCGTTTTCAAGAACTTTATCATCGTGGTGGTTTCATGACATCAAAACGAATGTACAGTGCCTAAAGCTCTACAACATAGGTTATTGACTAAAACTGTGAATGACGTACGTTTCGCGTACTGTATAAAAAACTACCATGAAATTTCAGTTTCATTTAATGTAATTTATTTTGAACAAAATGTTCGATTATAGTCCACCTTGTCACAACCGCGTGATTAAAAGTTTGTAATCAAAATATTGTACAAATTGTTTTCAGGAAATTTAACCAACCAAATAATGTAGGTGGTAATGAAGATTGTGCGGTTATCGGAAGAGAAACATACAAATGGATGGACACTTTCTTGCGACAATAGTCTGTTTTATATTTGTCAGAGAGGTAATGCTCAAAACGAAGTCTTTGTTATTTATGTATTAGTTGTCGCTCCTTTTGTATTTAATGGTTAAATGCATAAGAAAACCTGAAATTTTGGGTCTGTTGGTTTACAAATGGTTTGGATTTCTCATTACGTTTTACATTGGAAGCATATCTGATTTTAGTTTTTAAAATTTTGTGGATAACTAGAAATTCGCCTTTTGTAAATTGTCGGAGTTGAGACTGAATTTTTCGTAAAACGTTTTTTAATTTCTCCCCACACATTATAACTCAATATGTTACATGTTTTTTAGTTAAAGAAATTGTATATGCTTGTTGGTCTGTATTATGTTTGTGTGGACTTATATTTCGCATATTGAGTCTTAGTTTGTCGATAAAATTTTGATGTCATTGAAAGATTTGATTTTAATATAATGCACATAAATTGTGAGTGATCGATAGTGTTTTTTAGATCATCAGATTATATTTCTATATTTGCTGTACTGATCGCATAATATAAGAAATATTCATTGAGTATCAATGTCAAGTTTTGGTAACGTAGAAGGATTTGCCTCTCTCTCTCGTTTATTTACAAACTATAAGGGTGAATTTACATCCTTCCACACATTCAATTGGCACAATGGTATTACTGCAAAGACATTATCAAATAAGAATACATTAGAAATAACAATAATCTAATACAAATAAACAATACGTGCATTACGAAATTCAAATTAAATTAATTTCCAACATATCTTTGACAATGAGAGCATAATTATCTTCATAATATGGGAATTCATTTCTTAAGATGAAAGAGGTCGGGCCTCAGTAAGAAATAGAACTATCAACCAAACAACAAGGGAATGTGTTCTGTCTACATGCGACACTTCTGCAACGGTTGGATGGTATAAGGACTTAGAAAAAATATCGACAGACAGTGGAAACACTGTTTATCAAGAACTGAAATCGGGATCAGCCATCTTGTATCTTAAACGTGCAAAGATATCTGATATTGGGACATATAGTTGTCAAGCTAGGATCGGAAACCAAAAGAAAGATGAGATTACGATGACATATGGAGGTAGAGTTGCCTTTTTTGTTCTCTCTCTTTATCTCTCTGTAAACTTTTTCTCCGTCTGTCCCACGGTTACATACCTGTTTAAACTTTACCAGTTATTACCTTTTTATAAATCTCTTAAGCTAGTATTACTCCTGAAGAAATCAAACTTGGAAGCTTACTGGAACTTTGGAAATATGCAATTACTGCAAATAATCAGTAATTTTATTGTACTTTTGTCTCAATGTGCCGATTCTAAAAGTCTTAGTGTAGGTGAGGTTACAAACCATCGCCGCTTTGCTTATTTCCTTACGTTCACCTAACGCAACTGATTAGATGTCTACTTTATTGTTAGTGTGTTTTATCAATAACCCATGCGCGAAAAAGCAATACCTGTATAACCGAACAGACATCTATACTTTTCTCTCTTCACATCTATGTAAGCTATCAAACACATTGTTGACTGATAAGTATGGATATCTCTTTAACACCGAAGATCCTAAAACATGTAAAAACGTGGATGATTTCAATATCAATCTGTGTGATTGGTTATAATTCGACAACAGCAATTTTTCTCAAATTCTTTACGTTTCGTCAATTCTTTACAAGCACGATCCATTAGTCGCTAAGAAACAAGACGAGAAACAAATATAAGATAAAACTGCTGCATCTTGTCGTTTAAAATTATATTTGTGCCCAAGTCAGATTAGAAAAGATTTTTGGATGAATTTTTGTGCTCGGATTTGATTTTATCCTGAATGCCTCGATTTGACATTCGATTGAATAACAAATGTAATTGGTAATCGAAAGTGGCAACCCAGCAAACGAGCAAAACGTTACTATTTAGAATGCTCCAGGGAAGATCTACCAAATGATCTACGTCTCGTTTCTGATCCAACAGCTCATAACATATCATATGGTGAATACAGCGTAGAATGTTCTTCAGGAAATTTGCTATTCAATGGTAGAAAATACGTGACTGATATGCCTGCATGGTGTGGACGTCATGCTACACGGAAACTTCCTCAATATAAATGTTATGAAGGTTGGTACAAAGTTACACTGCGGAGAAGTTTCAGGAAATTAACGGCTAATTTAGAATAGTTTTGTTGAGCTTCTACCCAAAAACGGACAGTCAATGGTCGCGCCGTGGACGGTATGCTTCATTAACACCCTATTGCTGACCAAAAAAGGTAAAAGGGTTAACTGACGGCCACATAAACGTCAATGAGTCACTGCAAGATTAATTGCCAGCAGAACCCCCCTAAAGCAAAAATCATTCAGTACAGTACTAAACCCGCATGGTATTCTTCATTTATAATTCTTCATTTTTTAGATAATTTTCGCAAGTTTTTAGACAATGCTACAATACGACACTTTCTCTCCCAAACGTTCAAAAAGTAGATATTTGAACCGAAATTTCAAGTTGACCTACGTTTTACTCGGGCTTTTTCCCTTTCAACTTAATAACAAAAGCAAACCATTTGGCGTACTTTGTATAACTATAGGTATAAACCTGCCAAGGCTGGAAGGAAAATGTCATCGAAATCTAAATTCCGGGTATTATTTCTTTTAGACATCTGGTTGTTCAAATGTTCTTCAGTTGAAATAATATGGAGCCGGTCAAATCATAGCATTGGATATTTATACTCACTCGAGTTGCAGGTGCAGTAAGAATTATACGGGAGGAAGGCCATTCCGCCGTATTTTTATTCGGCGAGGGGTGGCCATGCCTACTGTAAATACATTAGTCTAAATAAAATATTAAACGGGAAACTTCTTTTCTCAATCTACGACTGGCTCACATGAAACAGCTGTAGTAATCCTTTTGCTTGAAACATAAATATTCTCACATTTTTGCGCGCATGAAATGGATGTTAATAGTAACATTTTCCAAATATTTGCGCCGACGAAAAGAAATTTTTTATTCAAATATGATTTTGACTATTTTTAAAACAAAATCATAATAATAATTTGGTCCCCTTTTTACAATAAATTCTATGTACCTAAAAAAAAAACCGACAGGATAACATATTGCCCTTTGAAAAGGGCAAAAGGGCAATGAAGACAAATAAAAGTGCAGAAGTTTAATTTCATTAAGCATGAGAAACAGAAGCCGTAAAGAATGAGTGACTCGTACTCAACGAAATATCGAGTATGTACCCATAAATCGAGTATGAGACACTGAGTCGCGCCCATCCGTGGCTCATGCTTGACAAAATATAAATGTAGTTTCCTGGTCGGAAGTCGTCAGAGACATACCCATGAGGTAAAATTACTATGTACTGTAATTGGTGGCATAAATATTTTTCAGGATGTTCTAGCGAGTGATACCAAAAGAACGAATGTAAAAATCTTATTCACCAGCAAACCAATCATCGACATTATAGAAACCAGGCAGACACAAAATCCTGACTATTGCGTCACAATAACACAATTTTCTGCTCCATCAAATCACAATGTTACTGTGGAATTGATTGCAGGACGGATTGGGACAACAATCAAATCGGTTGCTAAAGTTATTTACAAGTCAGGGGAATCGACAATTAGACTTCAGTTCGTTGATTTGAGATAGAATATCAGCAAACTGAGATAGACATTGAAGACCAATTAAAACATGACTTGAAAGAACGATTGAAATATTACTTTTATTAAGTGTTTTTGTCGTATGTAAATTAAATTTCAATACTACATTTCCGCGTAGAAATGCGATTTTTGTGAAAAGAACGAGAGGGGTTGGTCATGTCAAGAGGGATGGGGATTTGTCACAACTTATGAGTATTCCTATGTCATTGGGAATGAAGATTTGTCACAACTCATGAGTATTCTTACGTCACCGGAGTTGCAGATTTGCCACAACTCGTTAGTATTTCTATGTCACAGGGGATTCCTATGTTACCGGGGATGCGATTTGTCACAACTTATGAGTATTCTATGATACCGGGGATGCGGATTTGTCACAACTCATAAGTATTTCTATGTCATTGGGGATGCGGAGTTGTCACAACTCATGCGTATTCCTATGTCACCCTAGTTGCCGATTTGCCACAACTCTTTAGTATTTCTATTTCACCGGGGATGCGGATTTGTCACGCGGACTTGTCACACTGGCCTGGGGGTCGAAGGACGAAGGGTGCAACCCAGTTTTCTCATTCCAATGCCTAATATCGGAGGGTCCTATTCCAAAAATACCAGCAAAATTTTGATATAATTAGAGAAAATCTCTATTTTTGCGCGTCTTTGGCCCGAATTCACTCTTTTTGCGCTTTACGACCAAACTTTATTGAAGGAGAATGTTTTATAGCTAAAATTTTTCCGTTTTTTAAATTAATTTTAAAATTTATTATTCAATTTATTATTTTATCAGCGAGTCGGAACCATTAATAGAGATCTTCCGCCGCCACTGGTCAGAATTCAAGCCAATTTATTTGTCACGAGGAATTAGTATCATCAAAGCTCAACTTAAAAGTTTAAAACGCACTTGTTCAGAGTAGCATAATGAATTTGGTATAATTGAAAGCCGATAAGAAGTTTTTCGCTATTTATTAATGTGTCACAACATTGTTTTATTTATAGTCGAGTAAAACACGTAATTTGTGACAATATATTGATATTTAAAAAGAACGTGCATTTATTTCGATAATAGGAATGTCTGTGGGTGTACAGGATTGGAAGCAGTTTAATTAAATTTAATTTGAAGAATGTCGGATATGTCACTCGAGACGCATATAATATCCATATGTTTATGCAAATACCAATACTGATTCTTACCCGAAGTCCTTTCTAATAGTTAAAAAGCAATTGTTTTTAATGGCACAATAATTCATATTCAAATAATTCAAACGTCAACATATGATGCTAAAAGGAGCAAAATAAAATGTCATTTCGCAAGTTTCCGGACCTTTTTTTCCTATTTATCACGAACACAGTGTCGTAGCACTGTTTTATTCAAAGTGGAATGAAACTTCAAAGTTTGTCGTTGGAGGTATAGTAAGGAAAGAAGTTTATGCTGATCAAGATATCTGTAGTTCATCCAATATTTTTACACTCACCTGTACTAGCAGGGTCACCGACGTAGTGTATATTGTAGGTTTCGCCTTATTATAGTTTAAATCACAAATCATATCACAGTTGATGGTGCCCCAGTCGTAGTCATCCGTCAAGATCAATAATGTTGCAGGACATTTAAAATTCACTTTTTTCTTTAGATCTATGACAACTAATGTTGGGAAATATCCGCATACGCAATAGAATGAAAATTTGCGTTCGGCATTCTGACCTGAATATGAAATATCAATTATTTTTCAGTTTTTTTTTTCGATGAAAATATTGATTGCAAAATCTAAAATTTTTTGAGATTATTGCACTATTTTTCGTGACAATATTTTCATTTTTTAAACAAAACATATTTTTATGCCTATTCTGTCCAATTTTGATAAAAAATGACATACTATCACATGTCACTATTCTGAAATACATTTAAAATTTTATTATATCGAATGTTCATTTACAAATCGTTTTTGAGTGTTATCAACAAAAAAATTCAACATAAATGAAACTTACATAAGACTGGAATTGAGGCAAAATATATTTGTTTTCAAAAGTACTGCTGAATTATGTTGGCTCTAGTGGCTTGTCCTGCATGAGATGGTCGATGATAGGCAGTTTGGGTCACGTCAATTTGCTCATGATATTGGTCTTGAACTTCTTCTAAGGGCTGGTTGGTTTTTACGGCAAAGTTGTGCAATTAGACTACTGCAACTATTATTGCGAGAGTGTGGTTCTCATCTGGCTGCGCAACACCCTAAACCTTTGCTTCAGTACCCCAAAACATTGTTCGATTCTCACTCTGGTGTTGATATGTGCCATGTTACACCTCCTTTCTTTCGCTGCTAATGGATTTATTAGTGGGTTGAACAGGTACGGTTTGCAACTATACCCGTTGTCTCCCAGAGGAAAGCCTGTAATTTGTCTGTCCTCAAACCTGTCATAAATTACATACACTATTATCGAAAATTCTTGATTCATGCGTGGAGCCTGGCCATCTTGCAACTATGTTGGTGATTATTCTACTAGCATCACAAACTGCCTGTGCATTCACTGAGAAGTAACCTTTGCGATTCATAAAAACCTCCGAGTCGTCCCCGCCAGGGGATTGAATCGCAATGTGGGTACAGTCAACTAATCCTATTACTGATGGAAAGCCAGCAATGCTAAAAAAATTTCTCTTTACTTTGTTGAAATCTTGTCCGGAAAAGTTCATAAATTTACCCTTTTGTCTTTCAATAGATGTGGCAACTCTGTGAATGCATCTACGGGCGGTGTGTCGACTCGTGGCCATAAGGTCGCCATCTGTGTGACCTAAAAATGACCCGTGGCAAAAAACGCAATGCAACAACGAGTTGAAGCAGTGGGGCGAGAGCATGTTTCCTTAATTGTAAATCATTGTCGTGCCTGATTATGCCGAACAATATTAATACACTGTTTTTAGAAAAACGATATTTGCTTAAAAATTCGTGCTCGTCAAACTTTTGGAATGGATTTTGAATGTCTCTAAGATGTTTTCGCCCAATTCTTTCTACCTGCCCTCTCTCCTCTACAAATCCGACATCTTCCGTAACTTCCAAGGCATCTGAAACATCCATAATCAATACTTTATTATAAAGTTGACAAATCCAAAAATAGAAATCCAACGTACGGACAGATTCTGCATATTTTAAGTATACGACGACGAACCCATCGCCATGGCAATAAGGGTCAAAGGGCAAAACGTCATCAGGCATCAGTGGCATGTATTCGTCCCACGGAGGTGAACCAGGTCTAGTTAAGAAATTTGTAAGCCAAGTTTTTGCTTCGGGTTAACTTCAGCAATTAAGCTTGATTTAGTTGACTCTGGTTTAGGGTTGACCTAGGTTTAACATAGGTTTCGGTTTTTGATCTCCACCCTAAGTGGTCTTTATGTGTGACGTCATCACATTGGTTATAGTTAGCTGATTGTGTTGCATTAAATTTCTCTTTTTGTACTTTGAAGAGAATATGTAGCCATTTTCCATTCGCTTCTTGTGAAAACTGGTTTTTATTGCCAAATATTTATAGAGTTGGTTTTTTGCTGAGTATTGGTAGTATATTTTAGATTCGTTGTTTTATTGCTTACTTTTAACTGATATTATCAAGAAAAATTTTTAAGTAAATTGTTGATCTGTATTGTTCATTTTAAATTCATTATATTTGTGCTGCTCATTAGATATTACATTTCTTGGGAATGTGTTATTTTTGCTAAAGTCAAAAAAAACTTTTAATTGTTATAAACACAGGAATTCCGTTTTTGCATGTATTGAGAAAAATAGAAGGATGATTGATTAGTTGATTCGCCAAAAATTGAAAAGTAGAACCGATTTGAAAATGCGCAGTTTATTAATAGAGCTTCTAAGAAACAATGTTGGCAGATTGTGATAGGCAAAAATATCGAAACATGATCTCAAATGAGATGCAAAAGATTATTTAAGAATATTGTCTTTTGGAGGTTTGAAATATGAAATCTCGTAATTTCCTGATCATGAATACGTCTATCCCCGGAAACAACTAAAAGCTGTGAAAACGTCCTATTTTAAAAGCATTTTATTTCCTGTAGCTAAATCAGGCACAAATATGAATTCATACATAATGATAGTCGGAGCAATATCATTGTATCACAAATCACACCACACAACATAGAAACTATCCCTAGGTTTACCAGAATTACCATATCAAATACTTCATTAAATAATTTTATTTCTAGTTCTTTTCTAGTGTTCTTATATAGGTCAAGATAAAAAAAATCTGAATGAAATATTCAAAGCTCCAATTGAAATATAAAATAACTTAAAGAATGCTGATAAAATCAGAAGAGGATAATATTTGCTACCGATCAATTGAATAATATTGATATGCATCCAATACTTAGAAAATAAATATCCCAGTCATCACTTCACTTGTATTCAGACTTTTAAAAAACTGGCTATTCATAAATTATGGATATGATCTGTTCGGGTAACGTTAAATTCCTTATTTCGCTATTTAGTTCACTACTTTCATTTTTATTAAGTATAACGCAAATTACTTTTGCAGTTAATTTCCTTTGATCAAGATGAGGGTTGGAAATTGGTTGGCAGTTTTGGGGAATTACGGAAAGTTACAAGTAAACTTTCCGGTAATTTTAAAAAGACCTGGAATATTGGAAATATTAGTAAATTTTGTTTATTTGCTTTATTAGATTCCAATCACACTGCAAGATATTTCAAACTATGTTTATATGTTACCAACTTACATAATTGAATCTCGTAATTAGACGACAATTGTACGTTTCAAACTATAAATAGTTAGTCATCCTTGAACAAATTCCCAATAACTTTATCACAAGTTGGGATGGGCAATTTGATTGAGTTATTCGATTCGATTCTAAGCATGGATTATTGGAATTAATCAAGAATCAATCATTCATAGGAACAAAAACTTGGCAAATGCAGTGAATTTTCATTTTCAATGACAAAAAGTAATTCAATTTGGTCAAAGTCGATTACATTCTATGTTCAAATATGGAACTTTTCCTTTTTAACATGAATTGAAAATACATTCCCTTCATGACTACCATTGGTTGGAAAAACCGGGGTATTAATAAAGTGTCTGTTGAATTTTTTCTAACTCATGAACAGATTGTTGGCATTCTCAACTAACGATCTGTACGTTATGGATTAAACATAATTTGTTACGGGGTACAGGTCTTTAAAAAGAAATTGGCTATTCCAAACTGCAAATGAGGGTTTTTGGCACTTAGCTATACAAATGAATGTTTTAAATCCTTCCTTGACTGTTGAAGCATGATTTGGCACTCCAGTTATTATGTAAAAATAGCGTTACGGCCGGGTATGCGGCTCGGTCTTCACAATCTAGATTTACACTTGATCCTTACATTTGAGAGGAAGAAATATCGATTGTTTGAGATCTCAATTGGTTATTCATATCTATTGTTTGAAGGTAGTGTCTATGTTAGATACAATAGTGCATTGAAAATACACTGTGAAAATGCACAGAACATGACCAAAAAGCTCAATTTTATCAACATTGAATGCCAAATTTCATGAGACGTTGCAAAACATCATGTATATTGGCATCATTTTCGGCTTTAGTTTTACCTCAAACGATAACATCATCAAGAATTCATATTGCACCATTAGTACCATTCAAAATAGTAGCCGTCATCTTTTGAAATGCAATAGGGACAGAGGAAATACCAAACCAACAACGTTTGTAACGAAAAATTCCATCATGTGAAACCAAAGCAGTTAAATCTTTACTATCCTCATGCAATTCCAATTGATGATAAGCATTAGCAAGATTAAGACATAAAAAATATTTGGCACCATGCATTTCACTAAACATTTCGACAACACATTCATTGACTTTCCGTAAATCAACACATAAACGTATTTTGCTTGAGTTTTTACGAACAACAACGAAAAGAGAAATAAATTCAGAAGAATCAATCTTTTCAATAATGTCAGCATTTTCAAGTCTCTTTAGCTCATTTAAACTGTCTTCTCGTATGGTAAAAAACGAATATAGCGAGCAGGTTGAAATGTGACCAAAATCGATTGCATTTTTTGCACCGTCGAAATAGGAACATTTTCACTGATAGACATGGTCAGTGAATCTAAAATACGTTGCCTTTAAGTCTCATTAGAATTATACCAGGTTCTTAACTATTCGTTAATATGTCATTTTCTTCTTTTAAATTTCTCGATTGCCGTACTATCAGATCATATTCATTTTTCCCGATCTACGAGCGACTATTGCATGTCGATGTAACATTTATATGATAGTTTTCAGTGAGAGGACGGGAAATTGTATTGCAAAAATGATAACAGTGTTGTAGTTTTTACAGAATAATCAATATTATAATCAAAACATCCGCGAACAAGTTCAAGGCTTGCTTAGAAAAAACTTGCGTACATGATATGATATTTTGTTTAATCATATAGATTTATTCCAGAAATCGTTCTACCCAACAATCCCGTAATGAACGCTTTGCCGTTGCTTTTTGCACTCCTGATTTATGGCAGCGTGGATGCGAAAAAATTGAAAGCATTTAACAAAGGGTGCTTGGATGCTCACAATTTCTATCGATCAATGCATAATCTTCCTCCGTTAAAATGGGATTCAAAATTGGCCGTCACAAGTAAGAGATGGGCTAGAGAGGTTATGAAACGATCTCCGCTTAACAGAAGACCGAAACCAAGCCTGCAAACTCCTTACTGGCCCCACTCGGAGGTAAGTAATTTCGAATGCTACTGTAGCAGAACTCCGAAGGCTCAAACAGAAATTTTTGGTATGTAGCGAAGCGACACGAACATGCACTCGTATAAATAACTTAACGAAAACACCTTCACCAGTAACATCTCAATTCCGAATGCCCAATCATCGATCCATCGGTGAGCAGCACTTAATGAGCGCTAAACCTATAAAGTAGAAATCGACGATACACGGTCTACTACTTACATACCGAAGAGAATATATCCTGTCCTTTTCTTGCTACAGAGCTTCACTTGTCTCCAAAACTGAAACTTCAGCAGCTAATACCAGTGGAAATCATTGGAATCTTCCACCCATCGTTTTCTCCCTCATATTAAAAAATAAACACACCGCTGACTTGCAAAACTCTGAATGTCCGTAAAAATTATAATATTCCAGGCCAATGTTTTACGCATTTTTGGTCATTACGTGGATTTGACTCTTTTTCCTCTTACTTTCTACAATCTTATAATATAAGCCTTTGAACGCGTATTACAAATAGACCTGGAAGCCGCATTTTTCGAATTCAGTTGGTTGTTGTGCTAGCTGACAAGCAATAAACTTGCTTTTTTGAAATCATCAATTTGGTGACAAAGTATTCTCAATTTTATCTTGGCATTGGCTAGAATTTTAATACCAATATTTTTTCCATTCGTTCACAGGAAGATGGATATTACAGAGAAAATATAATATCGGGGAGAACATTGCTTGGGATTTGGCCACCAATGGAAATCCAGCTTCATATTATGTACTTCTGATCTATCAAGAAATATTCATCTTCAATCCCAAAAATCCACATGCTCGTGAAGTTGGTGAGAATTTGTTTGTTGTCATATTTTAATATAAGAACACAAAATGACTGTGGAAAGATTGTTTCTAGGACATTTCACAAGAATGTTGGACAGGGATGCAACGCATGTCGGATGTGGGGTGGCGAAGAAGAAGATTGCGATGAATCCATATTGGAAACCATACTCCACTCGTGTTGTAGTTCAGTATCGATTAGATCCTAGGGGCCGTGATCATTCTGTACCGGAAATACGAGAGGGTAAATTTGCATTTTCTACTTAAATTAACATGTGCTTAATCCTGGTCCTGGGATTGTTGTTGATATTTCCAGGAAAGTGGCAAGTGTACCTATAATGTATGACTATGGCTGAACAAACCCGAATTATTCGGAACTGTTTTTAAAACTACTTCCATTTATAATAAAATGGGTGTCATTCAGTCATTAAATCAAATTACCCAACTAATTTATCCTAGTGAATGTTGCAGCAATCCTTACTAAACACAACAGTACTTCTATATCTAAAACTAATCTGAACCACGCATTATAATAGTATTGTAATATTAATATCATAACAAACTGTTTTCATTCCAGGTAAATAGCATAGAACTTGCTCTATACAGGTTTAAAATACTTTCAACTCGGTTATACCAGTGTAATCGCACTTAACACACACATCAGTTGAACTTTCTAAATACTGCAAAATACATCCTAATTACCAGCTAACGCTATTTGGTCGCCAAACTTAGTATTACCAAAACCAAAGTACTGCTTAGCACACAAGTCAATCTTCTGGCAATGAATGCCTCGTGTTTAAGTCCTGGCTGGAAGGTGCGCTTTGAAAGCGGCGAGATAATCAACTGTTGAAAAGCGTTCCCTAATTAGTCGCAGTGAACCAGTTCAGACTTGTCTAGGTCGCAATCAAAACAAAAAACCTACTTGTGCAGTGTAGCAAACATACCCAATGGAATGTCGTTGTTCAACCCAATTCAAGTTTACCCAATAGAGTCACAAATATTGACTGGAAAATGACTTTTTTTTATAAATCGAAAATCTAAATAAAATAAGTCGTTTACACGATAAGATTCCAATCCATAAATGCATGTTTCGGTAAAATGAAATGGTGCATGTCACGCAAGAATTTTGAAAGAAATTTTTGAACCTTTCTAAGAACAGGTTTTTCAGCCTATTGTTAAAAGTAAGATGTCTGTGAATTAAAAATCATTTTTATACTGCTCGACAATATGATATCGAATAATCTAGGTTTAGAATTCCAAGTCAAAAAACATAGGTGTTGAAGTAAAATAGAATAGCCAAGTGTTCTAATTGAATATATATTTACATTAAGAGTTTAACCTGGTTAAGTCACGAAAATAGTCAGCCCTCATTGGATTGCTTTACCTCAACCATATGTAACAGACATAGGTAGTCGTATTAGCGATGAAAATTTGGCGACGTCAATACTGATATTTCAAAAACCACCGATACTTGCCGATACCGATACCATGGCCGATCTCTTTATTATAGCAATGAAAATTTGGTCGCAATAGCCAATCGGATAAATCTTACCAAAACATCATTTGTTAACTATGTGTCACCGAAGGATCGCGTCGATGAGATGCGGTCTATCTGTAGCGCATGCTTCAAAAATAAAATTTATTATGGGTTTAGAGAGCAGGAAAAGGCAATTCTTGCCGAAGACGGGAAAAAATTACCGACTTTTTGCAATTTTATCATAATTGTAACTGATTTAGGGAGGTCTGGCCGTCGAATATTTGGCATTGTGGGTCAGGCCCCCCTACCTTATGTCAAAATATTCTTCTGTTCCGTGCCTTTGTCACCCTGTGCAAATACTTCATAGGATCATGCATCACGAGAAAAGGGAAATGCACAAACAAGAAATACAATGAAAATGAATGTCTTGCTTTCGGACCAGCAGGAAAATGCGACTGCAAACGGTAAGTAATGTTGGAACAAATTAAATAACTTACTAATGATATTGTCATATATTTATAGCCGAATAGAAAAATTCTTGACGCTTTTTATGCGATGTTTTTTCCGGATGATTTTTCACCCACACCTTCATCTTTGTCCTATGTGTCAGATAGTTGGTTCCTTTCTGGTGTTCCTTTTCAGCACCGAGTAAAAATCATAAAGGATAAATATTCTCTACATTACTCTTGCTTGCCTGCATAAATGGCCTCAATTCTGTCTATACTTGGCTAAAATATTAAAAAAATAGGCGCAAAACATAGAAAATTTATATACAGATATATGGAACAGTTTTTATGAAAACAATTTTTACATAAAAGTGTGTTCACATATTACAGCGGCCGGGCTACATGTAAAAGTGAGAATGGTTGTATTGTCCAATGCCGTCAACAACCACCATACAACAAATATGAATGGGAAAGATGGTGCCGGGGAAAAACAAGCTGTAAATGCGATGTCGACAAAGGTGCAGTTTGCGACTAAAATGAAAAGCAGTTCAATTTAAAGCAGGATCGAAGAATAAAGATATTTAAATTTCGAGTTATCATATCAGTATAGTTAAAATTCGTTCCTAATTTACTCCCGGACATTTTCGAAGATTTTGTGATTTCAAAAACGAAATCAAATCTGCGAATGCATGCTAAGATTAATAAAAACAGAAACATACACATAATGACCGTCAAAGATATTGCGGCAAAGCGGCCATTTATTATAACTCCCATATTCGATTCGAACTTATCACAAAATGTCTTAATGTCTTAATAAGGTAGTTTACAGAATAAAAAATAATAATGAAAAAACTGTTTAAAATGAATACCGAAGAAATATCAGGAACTTTTATTTAGGAAGTTTATAGTTTTTCATGATTTAACCAACCAACTATATTCCAGTCACAAATATTTTGTCCAAACATGTTTTGTTAAGTACGAGTCGTCCCGCTTAGACACGTCCATCCGTGTCTTATTCTTTGCAAAATAAAGATGTCCTATTGGAATGACGAGATAATGTGATTTCTTTAAAATGTGGTGCCTCAGACGTACTCGATCGAAATGTCCATTATCTTACCATTGTTAAGCGACAGATCGTTCCCGCTCCTTTAAACTTCAGTTCGTATTGCACGCTCGCTCAGCAACGCATTCTTGATGGCGAGTACGCCAATATATCTGAGCTAAAAACCGTTCCGCACCTCGGTAAATACTTCAAGCCTATTCCAAAAAAGGTCGATGACAAGGTGAACAATCTAGTAGAACTATGTCAGGAGCATGATTTTTTCTTGAAATACATTTGTAACTTCAATAAAAGCGCTAAAATGGTTTGAAATATTTTTTTAATAGTGTTCTAGAATTAAATCTCTGTAAAACCCGTTTCATATCAAAATTCAGGGACAGGTGCGCCACTTGGCCGTAATAACTAATTACACCGACGCCATGAACATTTGAGTATGCCACGTTCTATCCCTCTCTATTTCGAGAAAATACCGGAATTCATTTTCATGTGTTGAAGTCGTTTTACAATTTCGCACGACCATTACCTATTGGGTTAGTTTTAGCGCGTTGAAATACATGCGGATTATGCTGACAGCAGTAAATCTGTAATCTGGAGTCACTGGCATATCTTCATCGGTCGCGATACACCAGTCACCAGTGATCAACACTGACAAGTTGATTACATAGTCAGAAACTAGTGATAACATATTTTTGACGTAAACTAGACAAAGTAAAGAAAATATATCAGGAAACTAGGTGAAGTATTACTACGCAACCTTGTTTCATTTTTAAAACTAAGTAGTACCTAGATGAAAAACCAGGTAAACTACGTAATAGTCGCTTAGCCGCTTTTAGGACATTTTTAGTGGTTTTGAAAACTAAAATGACCGAATTGTTCATCTCAAAAGACGTTCACAATGAATATAAGATTCAAACATAAAATTAGGCGAAAGTTCAGCTGGGTAAATCAGATATCTGTGAAACAGGTGAAAGTACTTTTGAAAGTAAACTGGGGTACCATAACTAGGTAAACTAGGCAAACCCGTTACTTTTACCTAGAATTGAAAGGTTTTAGGATGCACATTCATAAAGTTAGTATAATTCAGTATTATTTTTCAAATATTCAGCGAGCTGATCTGGTTCGCACTTGTTGAATTTGGGTCCAAAGATCGTGTAAGAGTAAAATGAAAGGGCAGTTTCCATGACAGCAAACTTACTATGTCATATCGAAAAGTAGCCGGGTTGCAATAGATCATATATTGACCTAAGCATCCCCGTGAATGGAGGTATTCAATTTGTCAAATCGCCACCGAATTGAAAACTATACCGAAGAAAGCATATTTAGTTATTAGACTAACCTTAAAGAGCATGAGAATTTGAAAAGAAACTTTCACTGATATTTCAATCGTAGAATCAAACTGCTGTATTTTATACATTAATATAAGTGGATCTCAGATACAGTTATTTACGCTGGAAAGTTAGGAGTTGAGAAAGTTCTGATTTGGTCGAGCTTGAGTTGAGCCAAGTTGAGTGATGGGGATGGAAAATCGAATTCGAGACAGAAATCTTCAACGTTAAGATCCCAACGAGCGCCCGAGATACCCAATTAGGGTAAGCATGAGCCACAGACGGACTGCGTCACAGCCATGCGTCACTTCCTTCTTTCTCATTTGGCCGGTCACTTACTTCTTCCTCATTTGGTCGGTTTGGAATAAACCAATGGTGCAATGCTGTGAAAATATATTTTTGTTCATCACACAAAACTAATTCTGTACTCCGGAGGATAGCAACATGTGTGTCATCCTAGTAAGTGGAAATATTTTGTTAAGGTGCATTTTGTTGAGTATGGGTCGTTTCGTCGGGACGCAATTTCATCGGTGACCCATTCTTGGCAAAATAAAATATCTGATTGGTAGATGAAGTCATTCATTATTAATATTTTAATAGTTATTACTAATAGCGCATTATTCTTGTATAACCAAGCCGTCGGTCTTGTGCTTAGTAAAACTTTCACTCCCTAATACGACTAAAGTTGACGATGGTGAATTTAATCCCTTTGACTAAATTTTATTTTGATGAGCATAAACACAATCCATTAGTGCCTTGTACTAAACACATTCCGTCAACGAATTTTAGACTTGACCAGTAGCTCAAGTTCTTCGTAAAACTAGTGGAATTCCAGCAAATCCGAATTCTAAATGTTTCGGTTTTGTCCAGCCCTAATTGCATGTAGTCCTAATAAAGACTTACTGTACAGAACTAAAAGAACTATATTTTTTGGTTAGTAAATGTATAGTAGTCTGAACATATTTTCTATACAAACGTATGTACAGTGCTATTGTCAACTTTACAATGTTACAGAGAAAAACTATACGCATGCCATGAGAAAACAATAAAATGCTACAGAAACAAAAAATGCATGCCCACCATACTGTAGTAAACCGTACCACTTGTAAACAAATGCTTTTCCTTTTAACTAAAATTGTACAAAATAAGAAGCAAGAAGACTTTTTAAATTCGATTTTGAATACATTTTTCCCGAAGATCAAAATAGAAGTTGCGAAATTCTGTCTGAAATAATTAAAGATTAATTCCATCCATTCCGCGAACAGGATTTCCTCGTACTGTTGTCTTGCACCACTTGGCTCAAAATACCCTATTAAAGGGTTGGTTTTCGGAGGTTGTTGTATTTTTATGAAAAGGTCCACAAAATTTTTGTACAAGTTTTTACACAATAAATTCAATTTTTAATTTATTATCTTTGGGGGTGCGATTCATCGGTAAAATTTTTTTAGTGTATTTTTATAATCGAATCTCGTAATAACGAATGTTAGTCTTTAGTATCCATATATTATGTAAAACCCATTTATTTGAAATTTCTTTCGTGAATTGGGCCTTCTCTTTGATTTTGAAGCAAACCTATTAATCTTTTCGCATTCTTTATGCGTTACCTATGCACTCCACCTTGAATTATGCGACATATTGAAAAAACTTCTTTGTTCCTGTGATGGCCTATTTCCCGTGTTTTAAACCTGTTGAATGTCAGCTGAATAAAAGTTTTAAAATATATTAAAGAGTTGTGTATAAGTTGGGGTTCTACTGCAAAGAATCCAGTCAAGTTGAATCGTTAGTTGTAAGACCTCACTTAGTCAGATTTACCGTTTGTTCCTCGCCTTCGCTTCGCCAATTTTGATTTGTTAATATGCTATTGATGCGTGCCCTGAAATGGAATTACTTTAAAATCGCTAGGTGACAAATAAGCGTTATGAATTTGGTCACTTTTTAGTCTTTTTCTACTTGGATTGTCCTAGTATATTGTTTATTTTTCCCTGGTAATAATTTCAATTTTTGCTTTAAAAAATAGAATATTCCTTTTACTTAATTGGTTTTCATTGGGATATTATTACATGGTTCATACTGAATATTTGTTACTAACATATCAATTGGGAGTCGTTATTGAATCAACTAGGCGCAAAAAAATAATATTCCACACAAAGACAATGGCTTTTATTGCGGCTTCTGATTCTTGCAGTATTAAGAATAAGGAAGTTAAAGAACACCACCAAAATCAATTTGCATAGTGCCCGGTACAGAGGAATCTTGCCAGTAATTTCTATAATTGTTCGAATTCCCAATATACATTTAATTATTGCCAAGCAGGAGCCAGAGATGGGAAGCGATCTTTCTGTGTTTCATACGTGACAAAACGTGTCCCGAAACAAAAATTTTGATCGTTTTTTAATTTCCACAAGTAACCATTTCTCATTCCCGTATAACATACATTACATCGATCGACCTTTTATTCGAAACTGGCTAAAGATTTTTCGACCTCGAAGCAATAACTATGATATGAGAATAGTTTTCCAGAGTCGGTATTTCTTATAAACACATCCATATATTAAATACAATCAAACATGTGCCAGAGATGCATGTCACATACGAGACGTGATTAGAAGGCACACTTATCTTGTTTAAAACGCGTTGTTATCTATCATATTAGTTTGCACTGCACTGGCGGATCAGTACTGTATGGGATTTTTCCCGCAAATGTGACCAAAATCGATTGCATTTTGCCGTTGAAATATAAACATTTTCACTGATAGACATGGTTAGTGAATCTAAAATACGTTGCCTTTAAGTCTCATTAGAATTATACCAGGTTCTTAACTATTCGTAAATATGTCATTTTCTTCTTTTAAATTTCTTGATTGCCGTACTATCAGATCAGATTTACTTTGCCCGATCTACGAGCGACTATTGCATGTCGATGTAACATTTATATGATAGTTTTCAGTGAGAGGACGGGAAATTGTATGGCAAAAATGGTAACAGTGTTGTAGTTTTTACAGAATAATCAATATTATAATCAAAACATCCGCGAACAAGTTCAAGGCTTGCTTAGAAAAAAACTTGCGTAAATGATATGATATTTTGTTTAATCATATAGATTTATTCCAGAAATCGTTCTACCGAACAATCCCGTAATGAACGCTTTGCCGTTGCTTTTGCACTCCTGATTTATGGCAGCGTGGATGCGAAAAAATTGAAAGCATTTAACAAAGGGTGCTTGGATGCTCACAATTTCTATCGATCAATGCATAATCTTCCTCCGTTAAAATGGGATCCAAAGTTGGCCGTCACAAGTAAGAGATGGGCTAGAGAGGTTATGAAACGATCTCCGCTTAACAGAAGACCGAAACCAAGCCTGCAAACTCCTTACTGGCCCCACTCGGAGGTAAGTAATTTTGAATGCTACTGTAGCAGAACTCCTAAGGCTCAAACAGAAATTTTTGGTATGTAGCGAAGCGACACGAACATGCACTCGTATAAATAACTTAACGAAAACACCTTCACCAGTAACATCTCAATTCCGAATGCCCAATCATCGATCAATCGGTGAGCAGCACTTAATGAGCGCTAAACCTATAAAGCAGAAATCGACGATACACGGTCTACTACTTACATACCGAGGAGAATATATCCTGTCCTTTTCTTGCTGCAGAGCTTCACTTGTCTCCAAAACTGAAACTTCACCAGCTAATACCAGTGGAAATCATTAGAATCTTCCACCCATCGTTTTCTCCCTCATATTAAAAAATAAACACACCGCTGACTTGCAAAACTCTGAATGTCCGTAAAAATTATAATATTTCAGACCAATTTTTTACGCATTTTTGGTCATTACGTGGATTTGACTCTTTTGCCTTTTACTTTCTACAATCTTATAATATAAGCCTTTGAACGCTTCTTACAAATAGACCTGGAAGCCGCATTTTTCGAATTCAGTTGGTTGTAGTGCTAGCTGACAAGCAATAAACTTGCTTTTTTGAAATCATCAATTTGGTGACAAAGTATTCTCAATTTTATCTTGGCATTGGCTAGAATTTTAATACCAACGTTTTTTCCATTCGTTTACAGGAAGATGGATATTACAGAGAAAAATATAATATCGGGGAGAACATTGCTTGGGATTTGGCCACCAATGGAAATCCAGCTTCATATTATGTACTTCTGTTCTATCAAGAAATATTCATCTTCAATCCCAAAAATCCACGCGCTCGTGAAGTTGGTGAGAATTTGTTTGTTGTCATATTTTGTTATATGGACGCAAAATGACTGTGGATCGATTGTTTCTAGGACATTTCACAAGAATGTTGGACAGGGATGCAACGCATGTCGGATGTGGGGTGGCGAAGAAGAAGATTGAGATGAATCCATATTGGAAACCATACTCCACTCGTGTTGTAGTTCAGTATCGATTAGATCCTAGGGGCCGTGATCATTCTGTACCGGAAATACGAGAGGGTAAATTTGCATTTTCTACTTAAATTAACATGTACTTAATCCTGGACCTGGGATTGTTGTTGATATTTCCAGGAAAGTGGCAAGCGTACCTATAGTGTATGACTATGGCTGAACAAAACCGAATTATTCGGAACTGTTTTTAAAACTACTTCCATTTATAATAAAATGGGTGTCATTCAGTCATTAAATCAAATTACCCAACTAATTTATCCTAGTTAATGTTGCAGCAATCCTTACTAAACACAACAGTACTTCTATATCTAAAACTAATCTGATCCACGCATTATAATAGTATTGTAGTATTAATATCATAACAAACTGTTTTCATTCCAGGTAAATAGCATAGAACTTGCTCTATACAAGCTTAAAATACTTTCAACTCGGTTATACCAGTGTAATCGTACGTAACACACACATCAGCTGAACTTCTAAAATACTGCAAAATACATTGTAATTACCAGCTAACGCTATTTAGTCGCCAAAATTAGTACTACCAAAACCAAAGTACTGCTTAGCACACAAGTCAATCTTCTGGCAATGAATGCCTCGTGTTTAAGTCCTGGCTTGAAGGTGGCGCTTTGAAAGCGGCGAGATAATCAACTGTTGAAAAGCGTTCTCTAATTAGTCGCAGTGAACCAGTTCAGACTTGTCTATGTCGCAATCAAAACAAAAAACCTACTTGTGCAGTGTAGCAAACGTACCCAATAGAATGTTGTTGTTTTGAACACAATTCAAATGTACTCAATGGAGTCGAAAATATTGACTGGAAAATGACTTTTTTTTAATAAATCGAAAATGTAAATAAAATAAGTCGTTTACACGATAAGATTCCAATCCATAAATGCATGTTTCGGTAAAATGAAATGGTGCATGTCACGCAAGAATTTTGAAAGAAATTTTTGAACCTTTCTAAGAACAGGTTTTTCAGCCTATTGTTAAAAGTAAGATGTTTGTGAATTAAAAATCATTTTTATACTGCTCGACAATATGATATCGAATAATCTAGGTTTAGAATTCCAAGTCAAAAAACATAGGTGTTGAAGTAAAATAGAATAGCCAAGTGTTCTAATTGAATATATATTTACATTAAGAGTTTAACCTGGTCAAGTCACGAAAATAGTCAGTCCTCATTGGATTGCTTTACCTCAACCATATGTAACAGACATAGGTAGTCGTATTAGCGATGAAAATTTGGCGATGTCAATACTGATATTTCAAAAACCACCGATACTTGTCGATACCGATACCATGACCGATCTCTTTATTATAGCGCTAAAAAATTTGGTCGCAATAGCCAATCGGATAAATCTTACCAAAACATCATTTGTTAACTATGTGTCACCGAAGGATCGCGTCGATGAGACGCGGTCTATCTGTAGCGCATGCTTCAAAAATAAAATTTCTTATGGGTTTAGAGAGCAGGAAAAGGCAATTCTTGCCGAAGACGGGAAAAAATTACCGACTTTTTGCAATTTTATCATAATTTTAACTGATTTAGGGAGGTCTGGCCGTCGAATATTTGGCATTGTGGGTCAGGCCTTCCTATCTTATGTCAAAATATTCTTCTGTTCCGTGCCTTTGTAACCCTGTGCAAATACTTCATAGGATCATGCATCACGAGAAAAGGGAAATGCACAAACAAGAAATACAATGAAAATGAATGTCTTGCTTTCGGGCCAGCAGGAAAATGCGACTGCAAACGGTAAGTAATGTTGGAACAAATTAAATAACTTACTAATGATATTGTCATATATTTATAGCCCAATAGGAAAATTCTTGACGCTTTTTATGCGATGTTTTTTCCGGGTGATTTTTCACCCACACTTTCATCTTTGTCCTATGTGTCAGATAGTTGGTTCCTTTCTGGTGTTCCTTTTCAGCACCGAGTAAAAATCATAAAGGATAAATATTCTCTACATTACTCTTGCTTGCCTGCATAAATGGTCTCAATTCTGTCTATACTTGGCTAAAATATTAAAAAAATAGGCGCAAAACATAGAAAATTTATATACAGATATATGGAACAGTTTTTATGAAAACAATTTTTACATAAAAGTGTGTTCACATTTTACAGCGGCCGGGCTACATGTAAAAGTGAGAATGGTTGTATTGTCCAGTGCCGTCAACAACCACCATACAACAAATATGAATGGGAAAGATGGTGCCGTGGAAAAACAAGCTGTAAATGCGATGTCGACAAAGGTGCAGTTTGCGACTAAAATGAAAAGCAGTTCAATTTAAAGCAGGATCGAAGAATAAAGATATTTAAATTTCGAGTTATCATATCAGTATAGTTAAAATTCGTTCCTAATTTACTCCCGGACATTTTCGAAGATTTTGTGATTTCGAAAACGGAATCAAATCTGCGAATGCATGCTAAGATTAATAAAAACAGAAACATACACATAATGGCCGACAAAGATATTGCGGCAAAGCGGCCATTTATTTTAACTCGGATATTCGATTCGAACTTATCACAAAATGTCTTAACGTTAATAAGGTAGTTTACAGAATAAAAAATAATAATGAAAAAACTGTTTAAAATGAATACCGAAGAAATATCAGGAACTTTTATTTAGGAAGTTTGTCGTTTTTCATGATTTAACCAACCAACTATATTCCAGTCACAAATATTTTGTCCAAACATGTTTTGTTAAGTACGAGTCGTCCCGCTTAGACACGTCCATCCGTGCCTTATTCTTTGCAAAATAGAGATGTCCTACTGGAATGACGAGATAATGATGTGATTTCTTTAAAATGTGGTGCCTCAGACGCACTTGATCGAAATGTCCATTATCTTACCATTGTTAAGCGACAGATCGTTCCCGCTCCCTTAAACTTCAGTTCGTATTGCACGCTCGCTCAGCAACGTATTCTTGATGGCGAGTACGCCAATATATCTGAGCTAAAAACCGTTCCGCACCTCGGTAAATACTTCAAGCCTATTCCAAAAAAGGTCGATGACAAGGTGAACAATCTAGTCGAACTATGTCAGGAGCATTATTTTTTCTTGAAATACATTTGTAACTTCAATAAAGCGCTAAAATGGTTTGAAATATTTTTTTAATAGTGTTCTAGAATTAAATCTCTGTAAAACCCGTTTCATATCAAAATTCAGGGACAGGTGCGCCAGTTTGCGGCACTAACTAATTACACCGACGCCATGAACATTTGAGTATGCCACGTTCTTGAAATCCTTCTCTGCCGGAATTCATTTTCATGTGCTGAAGGCGTTTTACAATTTCGCACGACCATTACCTATTGGGTTAGTTTTAGCGCGTTGAAATACATGCGGATTATGCTGACAGCAGTGAATCTGTAGTCCATTCTTAACAAAAAATACTGATCAGAGTCACTGGCATATCTTCATCGGTCGCGATACACCAATCACCAGTGATCAACACTAACATGTTGTGTACATAGTCAGAAACTAGTGATAACAACATATTTTTGACGTAAACTAGACAAAGTAAAGAAAATATATCAGGAAACTAGGTGACGTATTACTACGCAACCTTGTTTCATTTTTAAAACTAAGTAGTACCTAGATGAAAAAACAGGTAAACTACGTAATAGTCGCTTAGCCGCTTTTAGGACATTTTTAGTGGTTTTGAAAACTAAAATCACCGAATTGTTCATCTCAAAAGATGTTCACAATGAATATAAGATTCAAACATAAAATTAGCCGAAGTTCAGCTGGGTAAATCAGATATCTGTGAAACAGGTGAAAGTACTTTTGAAAGTAAACTGGGGAACCGTAAATAGGTAGACTAGGCAAACCCGTTACTTTTACCTAGAATTGAAAGGTTCTAGGATGCACATTCATAAAGTTAGTATAATTCAGTATTATTTTTCAAATATTCAGCGAGCTGATCTGGTTCGCACTTGTTGAATTTGGGTCGAAAGATCGTGAAAGAGTAAAATGAAAATGCAGTTCCCATGACAGCAAACTTACTATGTCATATCGAAAAGTAGCCGGGTTGAAATAGATCATATATTGACCTACGCGTCCCCGTGAATGGAGGTATTCAATTTGTCAAATCGCCACCGAATTGAAAACTATACCGAAGAAAGCATATTTAGTTAATAGACTAAACTTAAAGAGTATTAGAATATGAAAAGAAACTTTCACTGATATTTCAATCGCAGAATCAAACTGCTGTATTTTATACATTAATATAAGTGGATCTCAGATACAGTTAGTTACGCTGGAAAGTTAAGAGTTGAAAAAGTTCTGGTTTGGTCGAGCTTGAGTTGAGCCAAGTTGAGTGATGGGGATGGGAAAATCGAATTCGAGACAGAAATCTTCAACGATAGATACCAACGAGCGCCCGAGATACCCAATTAGGATAAGCATGAGCCACAGACGGACTGCGTCACAGTCATGCCTAACTTCATTTTTCCTCATTTGGTCGGTTTGGAATAAACCAATGGTGCAATGCTGTGAAAATATATTTTTGTTCATCACACAAAACTAGTTCTGTACTACGGAGGATGGCAACATATGTGTCATCCTAGTAGTGGAAATATTTTGTTAAGGTGCATTTCGTTAAGTATGGGTCACTGATGGATCGTTTCGTCGAGACGTAATTCATCGGTGACCCATTCTTGGCAAAATAAAATATCTGATTGGTAGATGAAGGCATTCATTATTAATATTTTAATAGTTATTACTAATAGCGCATTATTCCTCTATAACCAAGCCGTCGGTCTTGCGCTTAGTAAAACTTTTACTCCCTAATACGACAAAAAGTTGACGATGGTGAATTTAATCCCTTTGAATAAATTTTATTTTGATGAGCATAAACACAATCCATTAGTGACTTGTACTAAACACATTCCGCCAACGAATTTCAGACTTGACCAGTAGCTCAAGTTCTTCGTAAAACTAGTGGAATTCCAGCAAGATTTATACAAGTCAAGACTTAAGAGCCAGTTACTTAGATTAGTCGGCAATTCGGGGGGACGTGCCCTCCCACGAACTAGTGGTTTACTAAAAGTTTATACTGAAAACAACAGTACACTGGTATATATGCTTGAAAATGTTTCAAAGCACGCAGCATGAGATACAAGAATACACTTGCAGCAAATTCCTCGACTAAGAGCGTCAAGATTATGCCCATACAAATTATGTTATGGTGAACACAAGGATAAATTGTGACAACCTTTGTTGCAGCGTATGAATATTGGCATGCCTGCAAGCAAATTACATTCTTGGTTATTTACGGAATGACCAAACTATTTTGAATAAATGAGTAAGAAAAAATTTTCATCAGAGGACGATTAAATCGTAAACGTGCTTTCAGGTGGAACAAACACAACACGAGTGTTACGTTATTTCAAATTTTAAATCTTATTTCCCTGCCATTTTCTACTAGCTCATTTCAAATTGGTAATATAGAACGATGAAAATATCAAATTTTCCGGTCGCTTTCTTGGGTATTTCTATTTATCGATGGTTTTATTCCAATACACGGTAAAATGTTGATTTTTACACTTCACCGCCCATTTGGTAATTGCTTTAACCCGATTTGCTGTAAGAATGAAAGACGTCGGTAAGAGAAATTATGAGGAATAGTTACAATCTAAAAAGTCTCTTTTTTATCCTTTTAAACAAATAATAAAAATCGAAAATTTAAATAGTTGGTGTATAGTTTCCTCCTCATAAAGTTCAAAATACTATATCACTTAATGCGAAAAGAGCACACAATAATTTTGATCCGTGTTCACAAAACTCAGAGGCTTGCATATCAGGAATATCAGGAAGTGAAATATTTTGATATCTTTTCAATCTAGCATTAGCAATTTAAAAAAAGAATGTATCGAGATATTCTATATAACCTGGATTTAAGTGAATTCTGTTTTCTATTTTTTGAACTATACGAATTTACTATCTACTTGAAAAATTTAATTCATGAAATAGGGGGGTGGGGGTGGAAAAAGTCGTCAGGAAAATAGTTGTCATGAAAAAAGTCGCCCATAATATTTATCCCTTTTCTGCCTATACATTCCAGGATGTTTCCGGTATATGAATTAAAAAATTTTGAATGTAATATCATACATCATGTCCGGCCATTCTTGAATGATTTTTGCGCTACGATTGGTTATGTGTATATTGAAGGAAAACAATAATACATTTTAAGGAATCGCAGAATGCTAGCATTTTTTGAGTAGAATTCAAAGTTGGCCAAAGGCATCTGCAAACTAAACCCAGCTAATATAGAAGTAGTATCAGTCAAGTGTATAAATTAGGAGAAACTGGGGAAACAAAAGTCTGCAAAAACTGCATTTTTGTGAAATACACTGAATTTAACAGTGTGGATCAGAGTATACGTGAAATAAAGTATAATGGTTTCGTAAACAGATTACATGAATATTTTTGGGAAAGACGTAAATCATCCAAGGATTATTTTTTTAAAACATATTTGGTACACAATCTAATTACTGCAACCGGCCATTAACAATGATAGATGGATTGATGTACAACAAATTGGTAGAAGAGCTTTGTGGTGATGCAGATTAGAAAATGATTTATGAAACTATATCAAATATGGATAAAAGTAATCACGAACATTCGGTTCCGTATACAAAGTGTGAAGATGGAACAGAGTTTATATTGCGATATAACGTTGAATTGCAGCTACAGATATCAGAAAAAGATGCTGAAGAAAGGAACAGTGTTGGCCTGATGATGTTAAGGATTGGAAAAATTGTCACTTATGTTTCAGGCACATCAATCACCCTCAATTGGCATTCATGTCTGATAAAAAATATATCCGTGATCTCGGATCGGAAGATCGAATAAGAGCGTTTATGGAAAAATGCATCACAAGAAAAGGCAAACGTTAGTAAAACATTTTTAACGTTAATCATTTAGTAGGTAGTAATTCGTATAAAGAATGTTCAAGATCTTAGTTTTGAAATGTGTATATCAAACGTAGAATGCAAATAATTCTTAAATCTAAGCCATTGTCGCCACGATTTCTACTCTATTCCAAAGGCTGCAAGTACGGCTTTAAAACAACGCGTACTTCGATTGCTTTCCCAGTATGTATTTTATTCATTATTTGATCACTTACATTGATTAATTTTGAGCTGCTCAAATCTTTTTTTTATATTGCCAGGATACTGAAAGAACGAGCGCACATCTTAGATGGGACGACAAATATTATTGGTGGGGCATTTGTCACCGACAAAAAAGTGAAATCCGGGAATCTTCTTTGCATTCGAAAAAAAATTGAGAAAGCTGATAATATCGAATATATGTGGAATGTCCATGGTATCGTTGAATCTGTTAAAGGAAAAGAGGCAAAGTTTTCCGTTTGCACATCATCTCAGGTAGAAATAGAGCCTATCGATGGTGTTTACAACATAGACATCATAGATCTAAGCATTCACTCAGCATAGATCATATTAAAAACTATTATTGAATGGATCTGCCGACAAAAACATATTACATGCAGGGCTGGGCAAATCGATTCGGGGATTCGAATCGATTCGAATTAAAATTTATCAGAATCAGTCGTGAATCGTTCATAGGAATAAAAACTTCTAAATTTTTCCTTTTTAACGACAATATGCAATCGATTTTGGTTTTAGACATGAAGTGTGAATTAAAAACACGAGATAAATCAAAATGCACTGGTTTTTACACTGGAGACGAGTTGTAATGGAAAAAATGGTATATATGTTATTTTCATGGAATTTTTGGATTCGATTCGAAAAAATATTCGAATCAAATCCGAATTCTAAATGTTTCGGTTTTGTCCAGCCCTAATTGCATGTAGTCCCAATAAAGACTTACTGTAAAGAACTAAAAGAACTATATTTTTTGGTTAGTAAATGTATAGTAGTCTGAACATATTTTCTATACAAACGTATGTACAGTGCTATTGTCAACTTTACAATGTTACAGAGAAAAACTATACGCATGCCATGAGAAAACAATAAAATGCTACAGAAACAAAAAATGCATGCCCACCATACTGTAGTAAACCGTACCACTTGTAAACAAATGTTTTTCCTTTTAACTAAAATTGTACAAAATAAGAAGCAAGAAGACTTTTTAAATTCGATTTTGAATACATTTTTCCCGAAGATCAAAATAGAAGTTGCGAAATTCTGTCTGAAATAATTAAAGATTAATTCCATCCATTCCGCGAACAGGATTTCCTCGTACTGTTGTCTTGACCACTTGGCTCAAAATACCCTTATTAAAGGGTTGGTTTTCGGAGGTTGTTGTATTTTTATGAAAAGGTCCACAAAATTTTTGTACAAGTTTTTACACAATAAATTCAATTTTTAATTTATTATCTTTGGGGGTGCGATTCATCGGTAAAATTTTTTTAGTGTATTTTTATAATCGAATCTCGTAATAACGAATGTTAGTCTTTAGTGTCCATATATTATGTAAAACCCATTTATTTGAAATTTCTTTCGTGAATTGGGCTTTCTCTTTGATTTTGAAGCAAACCTATTAATCTTTTCGCATACTTTATGCGTTACCTATGCACTCCACCTTGAATTATGCGACATATTGAAAAAACTTCTTTGTTCCTGTGATGGCCCATTTGCCGTGTTTTAAACCTGTTGAATGTCAGCTGAATAAAAGTTTTAAAATATATTAAAGAGTTGTGTATAAGTTGCGGTTCTACTGCAAAGCATCCAGTCAAGTTGAATCGTTAGTTGTAAGACCTCACTTAGTCAGATTTACCGTTTGTTCCTCGCCTTCGCTTCGCCAATTTTGATTTGTTAACAAGCTATTGATGCGTGTCCTGAAATGGAATTGCTTTAAAATCGCTAGGTGGCAAATAAGCGTTATGAATTTGGTCACTTTTTAGTCTTTTTCTACTTGGATTGTCCTAGTATATTGTTTATTTTTCCCTGGTAATAATTTCAATTTTTGCTTTAAAAAATAGAATATTCCTTTTACTTAATTGGTTTTCATTGGGATATTATTACATGGTTCATACTGAATATTTGTTACTAACATATCAATTGGGAGTCGTTATTGAATCAACTAGGCGCAAAAAAATAATATTCCACACAAAGACAATGGCTTTTATTGCGGCTTCTGATTCTTGCAGTATTAAGAATAAGGAAGTTAAAGAACACCACCAAAATCAATTTGCATAGTGCCCGGTACAGAGGAATCTTGCCAGTAATTTTCTATAATTGTTCGAATTCCCCATATACATTTAATTATTGCCAAGCAGGAGCCAGAGATGGGAAGCGATCTTTCTGTGTTTCATGCGTGACAAAACGTGTCCCGAAACAAAAATTTTGATCGTTTTTTAATTTCCACAAGTAACCATTTCTCATTCCCGTATAACATACATTACATCGATCGACCTTTTATTCGAAACTGGCTAAAGATTAACGACCTCGAAGCAATAACTATGATATGAGAATAGTTTTCCAGAGTCGGTATTTCTTATAAACACATCCATATATTAAATACAATCAAACATGTGCCAGAGATGCATGTCACATACGAGACGTGATTAGAAGGCACACTTATATTGTTTAAAACGCGTTGTTATCTATCATATTAGTTTGCACTGCACTGGCGGATCAGTACTGTATGGGATTTTTTTCCCGCAAATGTGACCAAAATCGATTGCATTTTTGCCGTCGAAATAGGAACATTTTCACTGATAGACATGGTCAGTGAATCTAAAATACGTTGCCTTTAAGTCTCATTAGAATTATACCAGGTTCTTATCTATTCGTTAATATGTCATTTTCTTCTTTTAAATTTCTTGATTGCCGTACTATCAGATCAGATTCATTTTGCCCGATCTACGAGCGAATATTGCATGTCGATGTAACATTTATATGATAGTTTTCAGTGAGAGGACGGGAAATTGTATTGCAAAAATGATAACAGTGTTGTAGTTTTTACAGAATAATCAATATTATAATCAAAACATCCGCGAACAAGTTCAAGGCTTGCTTAGAAAAAACTTGCGTACATGATATGATATTTTGTTTAATCATATAGATTTATTCCAGAAATCGTTCTACCGAACAATCCCGTAATGAACGCTTTGCCGTTGCTTTTTGCACTCCTGATTTATGGCAGCGTGGATGCGAAAAAATTGAAAGCATTTAACAAAGGGTGCTTGGATGCTCACAATTTCTATCGATCAATGCATAATCTTCCTCCGTTAAAATGGGATCCAAAGTTGGCTGTCACAAGTAAGAGATGGGCTAGAGAGGTTATGAAACGATCTCCGCTTAACAGAAGACCGAAACCAAGCCTGCAAACTCCTTACTGGCCCCACTCGGAGGTAAGTAATTTTGAATGCTACTGTAACAGAACTCCTAAGGCTCAAACAGAAATTTTTGGTACGTAGCGAAGCAACACGAACATGCACTCGTATAAATAACTTAACGAAAACGCCTTCACCAGTAACATCTCAATTTCGAATCATTCGCCCAATCATCGATCAATCGGTGAGCAGCACTTAATGAGCGCTAAACCTATAAAGTAGAAATCGACGATACACGATCTACTACTTACATACCGAGGAGAATATATCCTGTCCTTTTCTTGCTGCAGAGCTTCACTTGTCTGCAAAACTGAAACTTCGGCAGCTAATACCAGTGGAAATCATTGGAATCTTCCACCCATCGTTTTCTCCCTTATATTAAAAAATAAACACACCGCTGACATACAAAACTCTGAATGTCCGTAAAAATTATAATATTCCAGACCAATTTTTTACGCATTTTTGGTCATTACGTGGATTTGACTCTTTCGTTTTTTACTTTCTACAATCTTATAATATAAGCCTTTGAACGCTTCTTACAAATAGACCTGGAAGCCGCATTTTTCGAATTCAGTTGGTTGTAGTGCTAGCTGACAAGCAATAAACTTGCTTTTTTGCAATC
Organism: Styela plicata; assembly: GCA_963675895.2. Taxonomy (NCBI): domain Eukaryota; kingdom Metazoa; phylum Chordata; class Ascidiacea; order Stolidobranchia; family Styelidae; genus Styela; species Styela plicata. Next base: position 15,651,713 of record OZ023147.1, read on the forward strand.
ATCAATTTGGTGACAAAGTATTCTCAATTTTATCTTGGCATTGGCTAGAATTTTAATACCAACGTTTTTTCCATTCGTTCACAGGAAGATGGATATTACAGAGAAAAATATAATATCGGGGAGAACATTGCTTGGGATTTGGCCACCAATGGAAATCCAGCTTCATATTATGTACTTCTGTTCTATCAAGAAATATTCATCTTCAATCCCAAAAATCCACGTGCTCGTGAAGTTGGTGAGAATTTGTTTGTTGTCATATTTTAATATATGGACACAAAATGACTGTGGATCGATTGTTTCTAGGGCATTTCACAAGAATGTTGGACAGGGATGCAACGCATGTCGGATGTGGAGTGGCGAAGAAGAAGATTGCGATGAATCCATATTGGAAACCATACTCCACTCGTGTTGTAGTTCAGTATCGATTAGATCCTAGGGGCCGTGATCATTCTGTACCGGAAATACGAGAAGGTAAATTTGCATTTTCTACTTAAATTAATATGTATTTAATCCTGGACCTGGGATTGTTGTTGATATTTCCAGGAAAATGGCAAGCGTACCTATAGTGCATGACTATGGCTGAACAAAGCCGAATTATTCGGAACTGTTTTTAAAACTACTTCCATTTATAATAAAATGGGTGTCATTCAGTCATTAAATCAAATTACCCAACTAATTTATCCTAGTGAATGTTGCAGCAATCCTTACTAAACACAACAGTACATCTATATCTAAAACTAATCTGAACCACGCAATATAATAGTATTGTAATATTAATATCATAACAAACTGTTTTCATTCCAGGTAAATAGCATAGAACTTGCTCTATACAGGTTGAAAATACTTTCAACTCGGTTATACCAGTGTAATCGTACTTAACACACACATCAGTTGAACTTTCGAAATACTGCAAAATACATCCTAATTACCAGCTAACGCTATTTGGTCGCCAAACTTAGTACTACCAAAGCCAAAGTACTGCTTAGCACACAAGTCAATCTTCTGGCAATGAATGCCTCGTGTTTAAGTCCTGGCTGGAAGGTGCGCTTTGAAAGCGGCGAGATAATCAACTGTTGAAAAGCGTTCCCTAATTAGTCGCAGTGAACCAGTTCAGACTTGTCTGTGTCGCAATCAAAACAAAAAACCTCCTTGTGCAGTGTAGCGAACGACCCCAATAGAATGTTGTTGTTGAACACAATTCAAATGTACCCAATAGAGTCGAAAATATTGACTGGGAAATGACTTTTTTTAATAAATCGAAAATGTAAATAAAATAAGTTGTTTACACGATAAGATTCCAATCCATAAATGCGTGTTTCGGTAAAATGAAATGGTGCATGTCACGCAAGAATTTTGAAAGAAATTTTTGAACCTTTCTGAGAACAGGTTTTTCAGCCTATTGTTAAAAGTAAGATGTCTGTGAATTAAAAATCATTTTTATACTGCTCGACAATATGATATCAAATAATCTAGGTTTAGAATTCCAAGTCAAAAAACATAGGTGTTGAAGTAAAATAGAATAGCCAAGTGTTCTAATTGAATATATATTTACATTAAGAGATTAACCTGGTCAAGTCACGAAAATAGTCAGTCCTCACTGGATTGCTTTACCTCAACAATAGGTAACAGATATAGGTAGTCGTATTAGCGATGAAAATTTGGCGAAGTCAATACCGATATTTCAAAAACCACCGATACTCGCCGATACCGATACCATGACCGATCTCTTTATTATAGCGATGAAGATTTGGTCGCAATAGCGAATCGGATAAATCTTACCAAAACATCATTTGTTAAGTATGTGTCACCGAAGGATCGCTTCGATGAAACGCGGTCTATCTGTAGCGCATGCCGGAGACGGGCAAAAATTAACGACTTTTTGCAATTTTATCATAATTGTAACTGATTTAGGGAGGTCTGGCCGTCTAATATTTGGCATTGTGGGTCAGGCCTTCCTATCTTATGTCAAAATATTCTTCTGTTCCGTGCCTTTGTCAACCTGTGCGAATACTTCATAGGATCATGCATCACGAGAAAAGGGAAATGCACAAACAAGAAATACAAGGAAAATGAATGTCTTGCTTTCGGACCAGCAGGAAAATGCAACTGCAAACGGTAAGTAACGTTGGAACAAAGTAAATAACTTACTCATGGTATTGTCATAGTCATTTTTATGCGATGTTTTTTCCGGGTGATTTTTCACCCACACTTTCATCTTTGTCCTATGTGTCAGATAGTTGGTTCCTTTCTGGTGTTCCTTTTCAGCACCGAGTAAAAATCATAAAGGATAAATATTCTCTACCTCACTCTTGCTTGCCTGCATAAATGGCCTCAATTCTTTGTATACTTGGCTGCTAAAATATTAAAAAAATAGGCGCAAAACGTAGAAAATTTATATACAGATATATGGAACAGTTTTCATGAAAACAATTTTTACATAAAAGTGTGTTCACATTTTACAGCGGCCGGGCTACATGCAAAAGTGAGAATGGTTGTATTGTCCAGTGCCGTCAACAACCACCATACAACAAATATGAATGGGAAAGATGGTGCCGTGGAAAAACAAGCTGTAAATGCGATGTCGACAAAGGTGCAGTTTGCGACTAAAATGAAAAGCAGTTCAATTTAAAGCAGGATCGAAGAATAAAGATATTCAAATTTAGAATTATCAAATCAGTATAGTTAAAATGTGTTCCTAATTTACTCCGGACATTTTCGAAGATTTTGTGATTTCGAAAACGGAATGAAATCTGCGAATGCATGCTAAGATTAATAAAAACAGAAATATACACATAATGGCCGTCAAAGATATTGCGGCAAAGCGGCCATTTATTTTAACTCGGATATTCCATTCGAACTTGTCACAAAATGTCTTAACGTTAATAAGGTAGTTTACAGAATAAAAAACATTAATAAAAAAACTGTTTAAAATGAATACCGAAGGAATATCAGGAACTTTTATTTAGGAAGTTTGTCGTTTTTCACGATTTAACCAACCAACTATATTCCAGTCACAAATATTTTGTCCAAACATGTTTTGTTAAGTACGAGTCGTCCCGCTTAGACACGTCCACCCGTGCCTTATTCTTTGCAAAATAAAGATGTCCTACTGGAATGACGAGATAATGATGTGATTTCTTTAAAATGTGGTGCCTTAGACGCACTTGATCGAAATGTCCATTATCTTACCATTGTTAAGCGGCAGATCGTTGCCGCTCCCTTAAACTTCAGTTCGTATTGCACGCTCGCTCAGCAACGCATTCTTGATGGCGAGTACGCCAATATATCTGAGCTTAAAATCGTTCCGCACCTCGGTAAATACTTCAAGCCTATTCCAAAAAAGGTCGATGACAAGGTGAACTATGTCAGGAGCAGGATTTTTTCTTGAAATACATTTGTAACTTCAATAAAAGCGCTAAAATGGTTTGAAATATTTTTTTAATAGTGTTCTAGAATTAAATCTCGGCAAAACCCGTTTCATATCAAAATTCAAGGACAGGTGCGCCAATTTGTGGCACTAACTAATTACACCGACGCCATGAACATTTGAGTATGCCACGTTCTATCCCTCTCTATTTCAAGAAAATGCCGGAATTCATTTTCATGTGTTGAAGGCGTTTTAGAATTTCGCACGACCATTACCTATTGGGTTAGTTTTAGCGCGTTGAAATACATGCGGATTATGCTGACAGCCGTGAATCTGTAATCCATTCTTAACAAAAGATACAGATCAGATTCGCAAGCATATCCTTATCGGGCGCGATACACCAGTCATCAGTGATCAACACTGACAAGTTGATTACATAGTCAGAAACTAGTGATAACAACATATTTTTTGCGTAAACTAGACAAAGTAAAACAAATATATCAAGAAACTAGGTGACGTATTTCTACGCAACCTTGTTTCATTTTTAAAACTAAGTAGTACCTAGATGAAAAACCAGGTAAACTACGTAATAGTCGCTTAGCCGCTTTTAGGACATTTTTAGTGGTTTTGAAAACTAATATCACCGAATTGTTTATCTCAAAAGATGTTCACAATGAATATAAGATTCAAACATAAAATTAGGCGAAAGTTCAGCTGGGTAAATCAGATATCCGTGAAACAGGTGAAAGTACTTTTGAAAGTAAACTGGGGTATCGTAACTAGGTAGACTAGGCAAACCCGTTACTTTTACCTAGAATTGAAAGGTTTTAGGATGCACACACCGTGAACGGAGGTATTTAATTTGTCAAATCGCCACCGAATTGAAAACAATACCGAAGAAAGCATATTTATTTAATAGACTAACCATAAAAGTATTAGAATTTTAAAAAAGAAACGTTCACTGATATTTCAATCGTAGAATCAAACTGCTGTATTTTATACATTAATATAAGTGGATCTCAGTTAGGATGGATTACAGTTAGTTACGCTGGAAAGTTAGGAGTTGAGAAAGTTCTGGTTTGGTCGAGCTTGAGTTGAGCGAAGCTGAGTGATGGGGATGGGAAAATCGAATTCAAGACAGAAATCTTCAACGTTAGATACCAACGAGCGCCCGAGATACCCAATTAGGGTAAGCATGAGCCACAGACGGACTGCGTCACAGTCATGCCTCACTTCCTTCTTCCTCATTTGGCTGGTCACTTAATTCTTTCTCATTTGGTCGGCTTGGAATAAACCAATGGTGCAATGCTGTGAAAATATATTTTTGTTCATCACACAAAACTAATTCTGTACTCCGGGGTATGGCAACATGTGTGTCGTCCTAGTAAGTGGGAAATATTTTGTTAAGGTACATTTTGTTAAGTGTGGGTCGGGACGCAATTCATCTGTGACCCATTCATTCTTGGCAAAATAAAATGTCTGATTGGTAGATAAAGGTATTCATTATTAATATTTTAATAGTTATTATTAATAGCGCACTATTCTTGTATAACCAATCCCCCAGTCTTATGCTTAGTAAACTTTATTTATACATCACTCCCTAATTCGACAAAAAGTTAACGATGGTAAACTTAATCCCTTTGACTAAATTTTATTTTGATGAGCATGGACACAATCCATCAGTGACTTGTACTGAACACGTTTCGTCAACGAATTTCCGACCGGTAGCTTAAGTTCTTCGTTAAAACTAGTGGAATTCCAACAAAGAGTTTATATACAAGTTAGAGCTTAGATTTAGTTAACTAAGATTACCGTAGTCAGCAATTCAGGGGGATGTGCCCTCCCATTCCTGACAAGAATACTCCAAACTTTTACGAACCAAGGGTTTACGAAAAGTTTATATTGAAAACAGTACACTGGTATATATGCTAGAAAATATTTCAGACCTCGCAGCAGGAAATACAAGGATACACTCGCAGCAAATTCTTCGATTACGAGCCTCAAGGTTATGCCCGTACAAATTATGTTATGGTGAACGCAAGGATAAATTGTGACAACCTTTGTTGCAGCGTATGAATATTGGCATGCCTGCAAGCAAATTACATTCTTGGTTATTTACTAATTCTGCGTGAGTGCGTGCGATTTCCAAATAATTGTGGGAGCACAGTAGATTTTTTCTGAAAAATAAACAATCGTATAACGTGCTCACACTTACAGACCAGATAGAGCGTTTGCCAAGGGTTAATCGCGTCCGTGAGAAAACTGCGACAAACGTTGCGCAAAGTGCAAACAAGCCAGGGTCATACCTGATTCCATGGTAATATCCTAATGGTAGAACAGTCGAGTCTATCTCTTTATAAATAGCTTAAATACAGCTCAACTCGACATAACCCACGCGGTTAAATAAAGAATCGTCGCAAAATCATCCAGCAATTCTTATTTTGAAGAGCATAATCCTGTGTGGATGCAAAAGTCACTGGCATTAAACTATTGTCCACAAGAACAAATTACACCAAAAGTTGTACAACTCGATAAAACCATGCCGTTAGGGACAGGCTTAAGCTTCATAATGCAAATTGCCTAAACCAAATCTAACCATTTCCCCTCACATTGGGTAATCAACTTAAAACAACATCCCTCCACCTAAACCTCAACAATAACAACACAGAGAGAATCACACAGAAGCGAATGGATTGAAAAATTAACGAGGTGAATTCTCCCAGGTCTCGTGATACCTCCGGTCGCCACGCAAACAAAATAATTTAGATGGAATGCGCAAATCCAATAATGACCAAATTATTTCGAATAATTGAGTAAGAAAAAATTTTCATCAAAGGACGATTAAATCGTAAACTTGCTTTCAGGTGGAACAAACACAACACGAGTGTTACTTTATTTCAAATTTTAAATCTTATTTCCCTGACATTTTCTACTAGCTCATTTCAAATTGGTAATATAGAACGATGGAAATATCAAATTTTCCGGTCGCTTTCTTGGTTATTTCAATTTATCGATGGTTTTATTCCAATACACGGTAAAATGCTGTTTTTTAACATCTCCGCCCATTTGTTAATTGCTTTAACCCGATTCGCTGTAAGAATGAAAGACGTCGGTAAAAAAAATTATGAGGAATAGTTAAAAGAAATATTTTGATATCTTTTCAATCTAGTATTAGCAATTTTTAAAAAAGGAACAAGATTTTCCATACATCCTGGATTTAAGTGTATTCTGATTTGCATATTTTGAACTATACGAATTTACTATCTACATAAAAAATGTAATACATGAAATAATCGTCATGAAATAGTAAGTCGTTTCTGGGCGACTTTTTGGGGGGTACTTTTTTCTAGGCCTGAAATAGGTGGGTTCAGCTACATTTTGAGCTGTGCTTTTACATTCATTTATTAAACCCCGCTGAGTAAGATGGAAAATCAATCATGTTGAAGGCAAAAGTAAGCGAATTTTCGTGATTTCCCGGTATTGTGGACGAAACGGGAAAATTGTATTGAACTTTTGGGTCATTCAGCAAAAAGGCTGCAAATTTCAGCTGAAAATCAATTTCTGACGATGATATCATAGAAACACGGTGAAAAATTTGACTTTTTCTCAATCCTATCCTAATTTTCGATTTAGCGGAATACTGCCCTATCCTCTAACCGATAGTCGTATGGAAGATAAAAATTTGAAATATACAAAATAATCATTTTTATAACATCGCAGCTAAAAAGTGCATATATTATTTGATTTACGGAAAACTATATAGATACACAGAGAAATATAGCCTATATTTCTCAGTTTGCCAAGCATGCCTTCGAGTGAACCCTGTAAATACTACGAGATTTTTGGTAGATGTCCCTGTGCGTGTTGCAAACTCGCACACGATTGGTATGTTGAGCAAAAATTTTTTTCCGCAACTATTGAGTCGGTCATGCCACATGATGAAGAAACTGTTGGACTATGGAACAAAGATGGACAAAAATATCACAAATCCTGTTTTATTAGATATTTATCATGGGATCGAATGGGTTCCAATAAAAGTGATCTAGCTATCCTGCAAGTTTCAAGTAAACTTTCTCAAAATGTTCGTCATCTTCACATGGCCAGAGTGTTTGCAATTATCAACAGAAATTTTGGAAGCAATGTGTTGGGAGGGGTCAGGGTTGACCAATCAGAAATAGCGACCATTGCAATTCAGCTTTCAGCATCGAAGGGTGTCGAGAACATCAGGCTCCATGTAAAATCATTGGAATTTATATTGCGGCTTCAAGTTTCGATGAGTTCAATTACGAAAAGCACATACCGCGTTACACGAATACCGGAAGTTCTCTTCGTGCTATTAATAATAGTTTAGTAGCACATCTCTCACTATAACCCTCCATTTCCATTCTGAGGAAGACGTCATTGATGGCCCAGTATTCACTTGGTCGATAGTTACTGAAACGTTTAAGGTAAATGACGTATCAGATCGGTATAAAGCTCCGAAATATATTTTATGGTCAAGTTTTGTCAGGGCTTCTCCTCAAGAGACAATATTTGATGGACAATAACACAAGTGTCTTGTGAGGCATCCAGCAACCTGAAAAGACAATCTCTTATTTGGCGAATTCATAAAATCTTACAATCATCATATAAACGAGTTTGTCAGAGAAGTAACCGCCACAAATCATCAGTACTTTGTCACAAAAAATATTAAAGAAAGAAGTGTGACGGATCATAGTCGGACTTCGGGGCATATTAGAGTGTTCAAATGTCGATTTGAAACGCAAAATGTGTTCTCGGACCATATGCTTCTATTAAAAGAGATCATCTCCTGGTTTTTATAGTAGCTGGTGAAAGATGTCGGAAAACATCTGGTAATTTTACAAAAATATTAAAAAAATCTGAGGTTGATGCTAAATTATCATCTAATATTGACTAAAGCAGAATATTTAAATGTACTACGACATTGAGAAATTTTCACCAATATCTGAACCAAAGGGCGTTAATTTCCTGCATTGCGGGATCTAGTGAAGCGGTTGTTGAACAAAAAGAACTGTTGGGGATTTTAGAAATTTATTTTTTGACTCCGACCCTACAGAAAGCCGTTGTAACAAAAGTTTGCAAAAACAGCATTTTTGTGGAATTTGCTGAATTGGACAGTTTGGATCACAGTGTATGTGAAATAAAATATAATGGTTTCGTAAACGGATTACGTGAATATTTTGAGAAAGACGTAAATCATGCAAGGATTATTTTTAAAAACATATTTTGTACACAATCTAATTACTGCAACCGGACATTAACAATGATAGATGGATTGATGTACAACAAATTGGTGGAAGAGCTTTGTGGTGATGCTGATTAGGAAATGATTTATGAAACTATATCAAATATGGATAAAAGTAATCACGAACATTCGGTTCCGTATATAAAGTGTGAAGATGAGACAGAGTTTATATTGCGATATAACGTTGAATTGCAGCTACATATATTAGAAAAAGATGTCACGGAACGGAGGTTAGGGGTTGGTAAAAATTGTCACTTATGTTTCATGCACATCAATCACCCTCAACTGGCGTTCATGTCTGATAGAAAATATATCCGTGATCTCGGATCGAAAGATCGAATAAGAGCGTTTATGGAAAAATCATCACAAGAAAAGGCAAACGTTAGTAAATCATTTTTAACGTTAATCATTTAGTAGGTAGTAATTCGTATGAAGAATGTTCAAGATCTTAGTTTTGAAATGTGTACATCAAACGTAGAATGCAAATAATTCTTAAATCTAAGCCATTGTCGCCACGATTTCTATTCTATTCTAAAGGCTGAAAGTACGGCTTTAAAACAACGCGTACTTCGATTGCTTTCCCAGTATGCATTTTATTCATTATTTGATCACTTACATTGATTAATTGAGATTTGCTCAAATCTTTTTTTTTATTGCCAGGATACTGAAAGAATGAGCGCACATCTTAGATGGGACGACAAATATTATTGGTGGGGCATTTGTCACCGAGAAAAAAGTGAAATCCGGGAATCTTCTTTGCATTCGAAAAAAAATTGATAGAAAGCTGATAATATCGAATATATGGAATGTCCATGGTATCGTTGAACATAGACAAGAGGCAGAGTTTTAAGCATTCACTCACATAGAGCCATCATGGTAAAAACTATTATTGAATGGATCTTGACCGACAAAAACATATTACATGCAGGGCTGGGCAAATCGATTCGGTGATTCGAATCGATTCGAATTGAAATTTATCAGAATCAGTCGTGAATCGTTCATAGGAATGAAAACTTCTGGATTTTTCCTTTTTAACGACAATATGCAATCGATTTTGGTTTTAGACATGAAGTGTGAATTAAAAACACGAGATAAATCAAAATGCACTGGTTTTTACACTGGAGACGAGCTTTAATGGAAAAAATAGTATATATGTTATTTTCATGGAATTTTTTGATTCCATTCGATTCGAAAAAATATTCGAATCAAATCCGAATTCTAAATGTTTCGGTTTTGTCCAGCCCTAATTGCATGTAGTCTTAATAAAGACTTACTGTACAGAACTAAAAGAACTATATTTTTTGGTTAGTAAATGTATAGTAGTCCGAACATATTTTCTATACAAACGTATGTACAGTGCTATTGTCAACTTTACAATGTTACAGAGAAAAACTATACGCATGCCATGAGAAAACAATAAAATGCTGCAGAAACAATAAATACATGCCCACCATACTGTAGTAAACCGTACCACTTGTAAACAAATGTTTTTCCTTTTAACTAAAATTGTACAAAATAAGAAGTAAGAAGACTTTTTAAATTCGATTTTGAATACATTTTTCCCGAGGATCAAAATAGAAGTTGCGAAATTCTGTCTGAAATAATTAAAGATTAATTCCATCCATTCCGCGAACAGGATTTCCTCGTACTGTTGTCTTGCACCACTTGGCTCAAAATACTCTTATTAAAGAGTTGGTTTTCAGAGGTTGTTGTATTTTTATGAAAAGGTCCACAAAAGTTTTGTACAAGTTTTTACACAATAAATTCAATTTTTAATTTATTATCTTTGGTGGTGCGATTAATCGGTAAAATATTTTTAGTGTATTTTTATAATCGAATAACCTAACAACGAATGTTAGTCTTTACTATCCATATAATATGTAAAACCCATTTATTTGAAATTTCTTTCGTGAATTGGGCTTTCTCTTCGATTTTGAAGCAAACCTTTTAATCTTTTCGCATTCTTTATGCGTTACCTATGCGCTCCACCTTGAATTATGCGACATATTGAAAAAACTTCTTTGTTCCTGTAATGGCCCATTTGCCGTGTTTTAAACCTGTTGAATGTCAGCTGAATAAAAGTTTTAAAATATATTAAAGAGTTGTGTATAAGTTGCGGTTCTACTGCAAAGAATCCAGTCAAGTTGAATCGTTAGTTGTAAGACCTCACTTAGTCAGATTTACCGTTTGTGCCTCGCCTTCGCTTCGCCAATTTTGATTTGTTAATATGCTATTGATGCGTGTCCTGAAATGGAATTACTTTAAAATCGCTAGGTGACAAATAAGCGGTATGAATTTGGTCACTTTTTAGTCTTTTTCTACTTGGATTGTCCTAGTATATTGTATATTTTTCCCTGGTAATAATTTCAATTTTTGCTTTAAAAAATAGAATATTCCTTTTACTTAATTGGTTTTTATTGAGAAATTATTACACGGTTCATACTAATATTCATACTAAATATTTGTTGCTAACATATCAATTGGGAGTCGTTATTGAATCGACTAGGCGCAAAAAAATAATATTCCACACAAAGACAATGGCTTTTATTGCGGGTTCTGATTCTTGCAGTATTAAGAATAAGGAAGTTAAAGAACACCACCAGAATCAATTTGCATAGTGCCCGGCACAAAGGCTACGTCATCAAAGAATCCAGTAATTTTCTCTAATTGTTTGAATTCCCCATATACATTTAATTATTGCCAAGCAGGAGCCAGAAATGGGAAGCGATCTATCTGTGTTTCATGCGTGACAAAACGTGACCCGAAACAAAAATTTTGACCTTTTTTAATTTCCACAAGTAACCGTTTCTCATTCCCGTATATTCGATCGACCTTTTATTCGAAACTGGCTAAAGATTAACGACCTCGAAGCAAGAACTATGATATGAGAATAGTTTTCCAGAGTCGGTATTTCTTATAAACACATCCATAGATTAAATACAATCAAACATGTGCCAGAGATGCATGTCACGTACGAGACGTGATTAGAAGGCACACTTATATTGTTTAAAACGCGCTGTTATCTATCATATTAGTTTGCACTGCACTGGCGGATCAGTACTGTATGGGATTTTTCCCGGAAATGTGACCAAAATCGATTGCATTTTTGCCGTCGAAATAGGAACATTTTCACTGATAGACATGGTCAGTGAATCTAAAATACGTTGCCTTTAAGTCTCATTAGAATTATACCAGGTTCTTAACTATTCGTTAATATGTCATTTTCTTCTTTTAAATTTCTTGATTGCCGTACTATCAGATCAGATTCATTTTGCCCGATCTACGAGCTACTATTGCATGTCGATGTAACATTTATATGATAGTTTTCAGTGAGAGGACGGGAAATTGTATTGCAAAAATGATAACAGTGTTGTAGTTTTTACAGAATAATCAATATTATAATCAAAACATCCGCGAACAAGTTCAAGGCTTGCTTAGAAAAAACTTGCGTAAATGATATGATATTTTGTTTAATCATATAGATTTATTCCAGAAATCGTTCTACCGAACAATCCCGTAATGAACACTTTGCCGTTGCTTTTTGCACTCCTGATTTATGGCAGCGTGGATGCGAAAAAATTGAAAGGATTTAACAAAGGGTGCTTGGATGCTCACAATTTCTATCGATCAATGCATAATCTTCCTCCGTTAAAATGGGATCCAAAGTTGGCCGTCACAAGTAAGAGATGGGCTAGAGAGGTTATGAAACGATCACCGCTTAACAGAATACCGAAACCAAGCCTGCAAACTCCTTACTGGCCCCACTCGGAGGTAAGTAATTTTGAATGCTACTGTAGCAGAACTCCTAAGGCTCAAACAGATATTTTTGGTATGTAGCGAAGCGACACGAACATGCACTCGTATAAATAACTTAACGAAAACACCTTCACCAGTAACATCTCAATTCCGAATGCCCAATCATCGATCAATAGGTGAGCAGCACTTAATGAGCGCTAAACCTATAAAGTAGAAATCGACGATACACGGTCTACTACCTACATACCGAGGAGAATATATATCCTGTCCTTTTCTTGCTGCAGAGCTTCACTTGTCTCCAAAACTGAAACTTCAGCAGCTAATACCAGTGGAAATCATTGGAATCTTCCACCCATCGTTTTCTCCCTCATATTAAAAAATAAACACACCGCTGACTTGCAAAACTCTGAATGTCCGTAAAAATTATAATATTCCAGACCAATTTTTTACGCATTTTTGGTCATTACGTGGATTTGACTTTTCTGCCTTCTACTTTCTACAATCTTATAATATAAGCCTTTGAACGCTTCTTACAAATAGACCTGGAAGCCGCATTTTTCGAATTCAGTTGGTTGTTGTGCTAGCTGACAAGCAATAAACTTGCTTTTTTGAAATCATCAATTTGGTGACAAAGTATTCTCAATTTTATCTTGGCATTGCTAGAATTTTAATACCAACGTTTTTTCCATTCGTTCACAGGAAGATGGATATTACAGAGAAAAATATAATATCGGGGAGAACATTGCTTGGGATTTGGCCACCAATGGAAATCCAGCTTCATATTATGTACTTCTGTTCTATCAAGAAATATTTAATCTTCAATCCCAAAAAATCCACGTCCTCGTGAAGTTGGTGAGAATTTGTTTGTTGTCATATTTTAATATATGGACACAAAATGACTGTGGATCGATTGTTTCTAGGACATTTCACAAGAATGTTGGACAGGGATGCAACGCATGTCGGATGTGGGGTGGCGAAAAAGAAGATTGAGATGAATCCATATTGGAAACCATACTCCACTCGTGTTGTAGTTCAGTATCGATTAGATCCTAGGGGCCGTGATCATTCTGTACCGGAAATACGAGAAGGTAAATTTGCATTTTCTACTTAAATTTTAACATGTACTTAATCCTGGACCTGGGATTGTTGTTGAAGTGGCAAGCGTACCTATAATGACTATGGCTGAACAAAACCGAATTATTCGGAACTGTTTTTAAAACTACTTCCATTTATAATAAAATGGGTGTCATTCAGTCATTAAATCAAATTACCCAACTGATTTATCCTAGTGAATGTTGCAGCAATCCTTACTAAACACAACAGTACTTCTATATCTAAAACTAATCTGAACCACGCATTATAATAGTATTGTAGTATTAATATCATAACAAACTGTTTTCATTCCAAGTAAATAGCATAGAACTTGCTCTATACAGGTTTAAAATACTTTCAACTCGGTTATACCAGTGTAATCGTACTTAACACACACATCAGTTGAACTTTCAAAATACTGCAAAATACATCCTAATTACCAGCTAACGCTATTTGGTCGCCAAACTTAGTACTACCAAAGCCAAAGTACTGCTTAGCACACAAGTCAATCTTCTGGCAATGAATGCCTCGTGTTTAAGTCCTGGCTGGAAGGTGCGCTTTGAAAGCGGCGAGATAATCAACTGTTGAAAAGCTTTCCCTAATTAGTCGCGGTGAACCAGTTCAGACTTGTCTATGTCGCAATCAAAACAAAAAACCTCCTTGTGCAGTGTAGCAAACGTACCCAATAGAATGTTGTTGTTGAACACAATTCAAATGTACCCAATAGAGTCGAAAATATTGACTGGGAAATGACTTTTTTTAATAAATCGAAAATGTAATTAAAATAAGTTGTTGACACGATAAGATTCCAATCCATAAATGCGTGTTTCGGTAAAATGAAATGGTGCATGTCACGCAAGAATTTTGAAAGAAATTTTTGAACCTTTCTTAGAACAGGTTTTTCAGCCTATTGTTAAAAGTAAGATGTCTGTGAATTAAAAATCATTTTTATACTGCTCGACAATATGATATCAAATAATCTAGGTCTAGAATTCCAAGTCAAAAAACATAGGTGTTGAAGTAAAATAGAATAGCCAAGTGTTCTAATTGAATATATATTTACATTAAGAGATTAACCTGGTCAAGCCACGAAAATAGTCAGTCCTCACTGGATTGCTTTACCTCAACCATATGTAACAGATATAGGTAGTCGTATTAGCGATGAAAATTTGGCGATGTCAATACTGATATTTCAAAAACCACCGATACTCGCCGATACCGATACCATGACCGATCTCTTTATTATAGCGATGAAGATTTGGTCGCAATAGCCAATCGGATAAATCTTACCAAAACATCATTTGTTAAGTATGTGTCACCGAAGGATCGCGTCGATGAGACGCGGTCTATCTGTAGCGCATGCCGGAGACGGGCAAAAATTAACGACTTTTTGCAATTTTATCAGAATTGTAACTGATTTAAGGAGGTCTGGCCGTCGAATATTTGGCATTGTGGGTCAGGCCTTCCTATCTTATGTCAAAATATTCTTCTGTTCCCTGCCTTTGTCAACCTGTGCGAATACTTCATAGGATCATGCATCACGAGAAAAGGGAAATGCACAAACAAGAAATATAAGGAAAATGAATGTCTTGCTTTCGGACCAGCAGGAAAATGTGACTGCAAACGGTAAGTAATGTTGGAACAAATTAAATAACTTACTAATGGTATTGTCATATATTTATAGCCCAATAGAAAAATTCTTGACGCTTTTTATGCGATGTTTTTTCCGGGTGATTTTTCACCCACACCTTCATCTTTGTCCTATGTGTCAGATAGTTGGTTCCTTTCTGGTGTTCCTTTCCAGCACCGAGTAAAAATCATAAAGGATAAATATTCTCTACCTTACTCTTGCTTGCCTGCATAAATGGCCTCAATTCATTCTGTGTATACTTGGCTGCTAAAATATTAAAAAAAATAGGCGCAAAACGTAGAAAATTTATATACAGATATATGGAACAGTTTTTATGAAAACAATTTTTACATAAAAGTGTGTTCACATATTACAGCGGCCGGGCTACATGCAAAAGTGAGAATGGTTGTATTGTCCAGTGCCGTCAACAACCACCATACAACAAATATGAATGGGAAAGATGGTGCCGTGGAAAAACAAGCTGTAAATGCGATGTCGACAAAGGTGCAGTTTGCGACTAAAATGAAAAGCGGTTCAATTTAAAGCAGGATCGAAGAATAAAGATATTCAAATTTAGAATTATCAAATCAGTATAGTTAAAATGTGTTCCTAATTTACTCCCGGACATTTTCGAAGATTTTGTGATTTCGAAAACGGAATCAAATCTGCGAATGCATGCTAAGATTATTAAAAACAGAAATATACACATAATGGCCGTCAAAGATATTGCGGCAAAGCGGCCATTTATTTTAACTCGGATATTCCATTCGAACTTATCACAAAATGTCTTAACGTTAATAAGGTAGTTTACAGAATAAAAAACATTAATAAAAAAACTGTTTGAAATAAATAACGAAGGAATATCAGGAACTTTTATTTAGGAAGTTTGTCGTTTTTCATGATTTAACCAACCAACTATATTCCAGTCAAAAATATTTTGTCCAAACATGTTTTGTTAAGTACGAGTCGTCCCGCTTAGACACGTCCATCCGTGCCTTATTCTTTGCAAAATAAGGATGTCCTACTGGAATGACGAGATAATGATGTGATTTCTTTAAAATGTGGTGCCTCAGACGCACTTGATCGAAATGTCCATTATCTTGCCATTGTTAAGCGACAGATCGTTGCCGCTCCCTTAAACACGCTCGCTCAGCAACGCATTCTTGATGGCGAGTACGCCAATATATCTGAGCTAAAAACCGTTCCGCACCTCGGTAAATACTTCAAGCCTATTCCAAAAAAGGTCGATGACAAGGTGAACTATGTCAGGAGCAGGATTTTTTCTTGAAATACATTTGTAACTTCAATAAAAGCGCTAAAATTGTTTGAATTGTTTTTTTAATAGTGTTCTAGAAATAAATCTCAGCAAAACCCGTTTCATATCAAAATTCAGGGACAGGTGCGCCAATTTGTGGCACTAAATAATTACACCGACGCCACGAACATTTGAGTATGCCACGTTCTTTAAATCCTTCTCTATTTCGAGAAAATGCCGGAATTCATTTGCATGTGTTGAAGGCGTTTTAGAAATTCGCACGACCATTACCTATTGGGTTAGTTTTAGCGCGTTGAAATACATGCAGATTATGCTGACAGCAGTGAATCTGTAGTCCATTCTTAACAAAAAATACTGATCAGAGTCGCTGGCATATCTTTATCGGGCGCGATACACCAGTCACCAGTGATCAACACTGACATGTTGAGTACATAGTCAGAAACTAGTGATAACAACATATTTTTGACGTAAACTAGACAAAGTAAAACAAATATATCAGGAAACTAGGTGACGTATTACTACGCAACCTTGTTTCATTTTTAAAACTAAGTAGTACCTAGATGAAAAACCAGGTAAACTACGTAATAGTCGCTTAGCCGCTTTTAGGACATTTTTAGTGGTTTTGAAAACTAAAATCACCGAATTGTTCATCTCAAAAGATGTTCACAATGAATATAAGATTCAAACATAAAATTAGGCGAAAGTCCAGCTGGGTAAATCAGATATCTGTGAAATAGGTGAAAGTACTTTTGAAAGTAAACTGGGGTACCGTAAATAGGTAGACTAGGCAAACCCTTTACTTTTACCTAGAATTGAAAGGTTTTAGGATGCACATTCATAAAGTTAGTATAATTCAGTATTATTTTTCAAATATTCAGCGAGCTGATCTGGTTCGCACTTGTTGAATTTGGGTCGAAAGATCGTGTAAGAGTAAAATGAAAATGCAGTTACCATGACAGCAAACTTACTATGTCATATCGAAAAGTAGCCGGGTTGAAATAGATCATATATTGACCTACGCGTCCCCGTGAATGGAAGTATTCAATTTGTCAAATCGCCACCGAATTGAAAACTATACCGAAGAAAGCATATTTATTTAATAGACTAACCTTAAAGTGTATTGGAATTTGAAAAGAAACTTTCACTGATATTGCAATCGCAGAATCAAACTGCTGTATTTTATACATTAATATAAGTGGATCTCAGATGCAGTTAGTTACGCTGGAAAGTTAAGAGTTGAAAAAGTTCTGGTTTGGTCGAGCTTGAGTTAAGCCAAGTTGAGTGATGGGGATGGGAAAATCGAATTCGAGACAGAAATCATCAACGTTAGATACCAACGAGCGCCCGAGATACCCAATTAGGTTAAGCATGACCCACAGACTGACTGCGTCACAGTCATGCCTCACTTCCTTCTTCCTCATTTGGCCGGTCACTTAATTCTTCCTCATTTGGTCGGTTTGGAATAAACCAATGGTGCAATGCTGTGAAAATATATTTTTGTTCATCACACAAAACTAATTCTGTACTCCGGAGGATGGCAACATATGTGTCATCCTAGTAGTCGAAATATTTTGTTAAGGTGCATTTTGTTAAGTATGGGTCACTGATGGATCGTTTCGTCGGTACGCAATTTCATCGGTGACCCATTCTTGGCAAAATAAAATATCTGATTGGTAGATGAAGTCATTCATTATTAATATTTTAATAGTTATTACTAATAGCGCATTATTCTTGTATAACCAAGCCGTCGGTCTTGTGCTTAGTAAAACTTTCACTCCCTAATACGACAAAAGTTGACGATGGTGAATTTAATCCCTTTGACTAAATTTTATTTTGATGAGCATAAACACAATCTATTAGTGACTTGTACTAAACACATTCCGTCAACGAATTTCAGACTTGACCAGTAGCTCAAGTTCTTCGTAAAACTAGTGGAATTCCAGCGAAGATTTATATAACTCAAGGCTTAAGAGCCAGTTACTTAGATTAGTCAGCAATTCAGGGGGACGTGCCCTCCCACGAACCAGTGGTTTACTAAAAGTTCATACTGAAAACAACAGTACACTGGTATATATGCCTGAAAATGTTTCAGGGCACGCAGTATGAAGTACAAGAACACATTTGCAGCAAATTCCTCGACTACGAGCGTCAAGATTATGCCCATACAAATTATGTTATGGTGAACGCAAGGATAAATTGTGATAACCTTTGTTGCAGCGTATGAATAATCGCATGCCTGCAAGCAAATTACATTCTTGGGTATTTACGTAATTCTGCGCGAGTGCGTGCGATTTTCAAATAATTGTGGGAGCACAGTAGATTTAATTGTCTGAAAAATAAACAATCGTATAATTTGCTCATACTTACAGACCAGATAGAGCGTCAGCCAAGGGTTAATCGCGTCCGCGAGAAAACTGCGACAAACGTTAAGTGCAAACAAGCCCGAGTCATGCCCGGCTCCATGGTAACATCCCAATGGTCCAACAATCAGTCTATCTTATAAATACCTTAAATAAAGCTCTACATGACATAACCCGCGCGATTAAATAAAGAATCGTCCAAAATCATCCAGCAATTCTTATTTTGCCGAGCATAATCCTGTGTGGATGCAAAAGTCACTGGCATTTAACTATTGGCCACAAGAACATATTACACCAAAAGTTATACAACTCGATAAAACCAGGCCGTTAGGGACAGCTTAAGCTTAAGCTTCATAGTACAAATTGCCTAAACCAAATCTAACCATTCCCCTCACATTGGGTAGTCAACTTGAAACAACATCCCTCCACCTAAACCTCAACAGTAACAAAACAGAGAGAATCACACAGAAGCGAATGGATTGAAAAATTAACGAGGCGAATTCTCCGAGGTCTCGTGATACCTCCGGTCGCCACGCAAAAATAATTTAGATGAAATGCGCAAGTTCAATAATGACCAAATTATTTCGAATAATTGAGTAAGAAAAAAATTTCATCAGAGGACGATTAAATCGTAAACATGCTTTCATGTGGAACAAACACAACACGAGTGTTACGTTATTTCAAATTTTAAATCTTATTTCCCTGCCATTTCTACTAGGTCATTTCAAATTGGTAATATAGAACGATGGAAAAATATATCAAATTTTCCGGTCGCTTTTCTTGGGTATTTCAATTTTTCGATGGTTTGATTCCAATACACGGTAAAATGCTGTTTTTTACACATCACCGCCCATTTGGTAATTGCTTTAACCCGATTCGCTGTAAGAATGAAAGACGTCGGTAAAACAGATTACGAGGAATAGTTACAATCTAAAAAGTCTTTTTTTATATTTTTAAACGAGTAATAAAAATCGAAACTTTAAATAGTTGGTGTATAGTTTCCTCCTCATAAAGTTCAAAATACTATATCACTTAATGCGAAATAAACACGCAATAATTTTGATCCGTCTTCACAATACCCAGAGGCTTGCATATCAGGCATATCAGGAGGTGAAATATTTTTATATCTTGTCAATCTAGCATTAGCAATTTAAAAAAAGAAGTATCGAGATATTCTATATAACCTGGATTTAAGTGTATTCTGATTTCCATTTTTTGAACTATATGAATTTACTATCTACTTGAAAAATTTAATACATGAAATCGCCCATAAAATTTATCCCTTTTCGGCCAGTACATTCCAGGATGTTCCCGGTATATGAATTAAAAAATTTTGAATGTAATATCATACATCATGTCCGGCCATTCTTGAATGATTTTTGCGCTACGATTGGTTATGTGTATATTGAAGGAAAACAATAATACATTTTAAGGAATCGCAGAATGCTAGCATTTTTTGAGTAGAATTTAAAGTTGGCCAAAGGCATCTGCAAACTAAACCCAGCTAATATAGAAGCAGTATCAGTCAAGTGTATAAATTAGGAGAAACTGGTGAAACAAAAGTCTGCAAAAACTGCATTTTTGTGAAATACACTGAATTTAACAGTGTGGATCAGAGTATACGTGAAATAAAATATAATGGTTTTGTAAACAGATTACATGAATATTTTGAGAAAGACGTAAATCATGCAAGGATTATTTTTAAAAACATATTTTGTACACAATCTAATTACTGCAACCGGACATTAACAATGATAGATGGATTGATGTACAACAAATTGGTAGAAGAGCTTTGTGGTGATGCTGATTAGAAAATGATTTATGAAACTATATCAAATATGGATAAAAGTAATCACGAACATTCGGTTCCGTATACAAAGTGTGAAGAGGCAACAGAGTTTATATTGCGATATAACGTTGAATTGCAGCTACAGATATTAGAAAAAGATGCTGAAAAAAGGAACAGTGTTGGCCTGAGGATGTTAAGGATTGGAAAAATTGTCACTTATGTTTCAGGCACATCAATCACCCTCAATTGGCATTCATGTCTGATAGAAAATATATACGTGATCTCGGATCGGAAGATCAGATAAGAGCGTTTATGGAAAAATCATCACAAGAAAAGGCAAACGTTAGTAAAACATTTTTAACGTTAATCATTTAGTAGGTAGTAATTCGTATAAAGAATGTTCAAGATATTAGTTTTGAAATGTGTATATCAAACGTAGAATGCAAATAATTCTTAAATCTAAGCCATTGTCGCCACGATTTCTATTCTATTCCAAAGGCTGCAAGTACGGCTTTAAACAACGCGTACTTCGATTGCTTTCCCAGTATGTATTTTATTCATTATTTGAATATACACTTACGTTGATTAATTGAGATCTGCTCAAATCTTTTTTTCTATATTGCCAGGATACTGAAAGAACGAGCGCACATCTTAGATGGGACGACAAATATTATTGGTGGGGCATTTGTCACCGAGAAAAAAGTGAAATCCGGGAATCTTCTTTGTATTCGAAAAGAAATTGAGAAAGCTGATAATATCGAATATATGTGGAATGTCCATGGTATCGTTGAATCTGTTAAAGGGAAAAAGGCAAAGTTTTCCGTTTGCACATCATCTCAGGTAGAAATAGAGCCTATCGATGGTGTTCACAACATAGACATCATAGATCTAAGCATTCACTCAGCATAGATCGTATTAAAATCTATTATTGAATGGATCTGCCGACAAAAACATATTACATGCAGGGCTGGGCAAATCGATTAGGTGATTCGAATCGATTCGAATTAAAATTTATCAGAATCAGTCGTGAATCGTTCATAGGAATAAAAACTTCTAGATTTCTTTCCTTTTTAACGACAATATGCAATCGATTTTGGTTTTAGACATGAAGTGTGAATTAAAAACACGAGATAAATCAAAATGCACTGGTTTTTACACTGGAGACGAGTTGTAAGGGAAAAAATGGTATATATGTTATTTTCATGGAATTTTTTGATTCCATTCGATTCGAAAAAATATTCGAATCAAATCCGAATTCTAAATGTTTCGGTTTTGTCCACCCCTAATTGCATGTAGTCCTAATAAAGACTTACTGTACAGAACTAAAAGAACTATATTTTTTGGTTAGTAAATGTATAGTAGTCCGAACATATTTTCTATACAAACGTATGTACAGTGCTATTGTCAACTTTACAATGTTACAGAGAAAAACTATACGCATGCCATGAGAAAACAATAAAATGCTACAGGAACAATAAATGCATGCCCACCATACTGTAGTAAACCGTACCACTTGTAAACAAATGTTTTTCCTTTTAACTAAAATTGTACAAAATAAGAAGTAAGAAGACTTTTTAAATTCGATTTTGAATACATTTTTCCCGAGAATTAAAATAGAAGTTGCGAAATTCTGTCTGAAATAATTAAAGATTAATTCCATCCATTCCGCGAACATGAGCAAGATTAATCAATTTCAATGAAAGAGTATTGGGCACAAGTATACGTGCACAACGTAAAATCAATTCTTTGATAATAGTAAGCTCATCACGTACATTATAAAAATTTTGTAATTAAGGTTCACACTTCTTTTTGTGTGGCCAACCATTGTAAATATATTGTTTCAATTTTTGTAAAGAAACATCATTACGAGTAGCAATTTTGTAATTCATGCAATGAAACACTTAAAAATCAGAATCATCAGTGGACAGAAAATTACACACACAATATCATTGTCATCAGAATCAGCAATATCAGTATTTGACAAAGGCAGTCTGAACAGAGCATCAGCAAATTTATTTTGATCACCTGGATTGCAAAAAAACACTATATAATTGTAATGTATTAATCTAGCATTCCAACGAGCAATTCTCATGAGCTGTCCACCAATACCCCCAATCATAAGTAAAGTTGTAAGAGCTTGGTGATCAGTACGCAGTTCAAACTTTCGATCCCAGACGTAATATGAAATTTCTCACAAGCCTAGATACAAGCTGGAGCTTTGCGTTCACCAACAGAGTACTTTTTCTCATGCTCAGTAAATGTTCTTGATGCGCAATCAATTATTTTTTCAGTACCATCAATAGCAATTTGACTTAAAATTGCACCAAGACCATAACCTGAAGTATCTGTTGTTATACAAGTAGGTACATTAGGATCATAATAAGCAAGTGTAATATAATTAATTTTTTCACCTTCTCAGAACTTGCTTGAGCATTTGCATTCCAGCAAAAATTTACATCCTTTCGTAAAAGACGTCGCATTGGTTCAACGATAGTAGCATAATCAGGACAGAATTGAGAATATTAACCAACTAAATCAAGAAAAGAACGTAACGAGATATTATCATAGGGAGACGGAGCATCAAGTATAGCAGTAGATAACTTAGGATGTGGTAATAATCCATTAGAAGTAATAACATGACCAAATAACTCAATTGTATCAACATTGAATGCCAACCTTCATGAAACGTTGCAAAACAGTATGTATATTATCATCATGTTCGGCTTTAGTTTTACCTCAACAATAACATCCTCAAGAACTGTCGTAAAGCAGCAAAAAAGTTATCTATATATTCACCTGGAATCTGAAAACGTTGTCCAAATCTATATTTTTCAGCAGCAATACTAACAGCAGATTGGAAATAACTTTCAATTGCTTTAGTATATTCGTCATCATTTTCATTGAATGTGACTTCATCAGCAGGTAATTTTGAATAAATATTGAAACCGGCAACACCCAATCTCGAGAGTAAAATGGCTTTCATTCTTGTTGCAGTATAAGTATTCGCATTGGATGCAACCATATAGTTTTGAAATTTTGCAAGCCATTGTTTCCAAGGTACAGAAAGTTTACTTGGATTTGGAAGAAATTCCGCAGAAGTAGGCAGTCTATCAGTCATCTTCAGAATCGAGCAGAGGCAGAAAAACAAGCACAAGCTAATATCAGTTTCGAAAGAGTGCACAGTGGTTCTAAGGCTTGGTCTTCAGCGTGTTAGGCCAGGCTAACAAACAAATCTTGGATCAGCAAGGTTGCACAGTAGACTTGTCACACGTAAATTTATTGAAACAGATAAAAGCTTCATTATGACTGATAACAACATCACAGAAACATTAGCAATCGGCATCTATTCTCAGTGCCAGTAAACAGAGAGTCCGAATCTCCCTAGTCTAAGAGCAGCATAATTAAATACAATAACAAGAGTCTAATGTGCGTATCCAAGCATATATCACAAAGCTGCGATGTGCACTTCGTTTTGTGATATTATTGAGCTAGTTGCGAGCGCCCAAAATTGGACTGAAAGTATAATATTAAAAAGACCTTCAATGCCAATATAGACTGACTGTTCCTTGGCGTACCTTGTCAGTGCGGGCCATTAACCTTTCCCTAATTAACCAAAATATCGATTTCGTACCTTATATAACTGAACAAAATTACTGAAAAAGATCGGTAGGTTTATTGCACTTTTGCTACAGTGTAAGACGTATTGTATTTAGCGGATATGAGTTCGTCATTGTACAATAGGCCTATCATCTACGCATTTGCCTTAAGGTTATGGTGTAGGTCTATTATATAATTTATGCATTTAGCTATATTATTTATTAGAAATGAATGCTAATCAAGACGCTCTTTGACGTTGTAGAATAAAATGTTTAAACGCAGTCAATAATGAGGTATCAAAATATATCAGAAGATTTGTTGATTTCTTTAATTCCACAAGTAAGACTAGACAAGTCTTTATGTTAATATTTATGTCATTTACATTGTATGACGTTGAGGAAGTGACAGTTTTATATCAATCAAAAACACATATCTAGCAGTGTTTATGAATGAATGTAATAGAATAGACGAGATTGCAATAAAATGGTATGGCAAATACTTTTTCCATTTATATTTTTATTTCCAGCGCAGATTAAGGAATTACGAGGTTGGTTTGGTGCAGCCGCTTCCGTAGTGTCAAAAATCAACTAACTGTGAGTGCGGAATCGTTCCAGATGTGATAACAATATTCCTTGTAAAGTCGACATTAAGAGGATTTTAATGGAATATAATTCCGGGTGAAAGATAATGTCGAGCTCGATATAAAGAATCGACTTAGGCCGTTGGGCGTTGTGCTCTAGATATTATAGGAGACTTTTCAAATGTAATATGTCTAATGTAGCCTCGTTCGGAGCGTAGTTTGGTAAAAATCTGTTCGATTTGTGTAAATATATTTTTAAATATATGATATTTACAGTCCGAATCTTCCAAAAAATAATATGAATTAAAAGATTTCCGCTATAGCACAGTCACAGAAAACTATCCCACATTTTAAATAATGCTCTTAGCATATTTTTGTTCGACAAATTTATAAGTGTGTGTAGTTCTTCCAATCGGAAATTTTATTCTGCCAGACAGATTCTGAAGATATTTTATCCAATATTATGTGGATATTCACATTTTGAATCGATTTGCTAATGGCAGAGAGATATTTACAGCCGCATGGTACCAAATTTTGGAAGTTAAAGTATAGGAGATTTACTTTTTATAATATTAAATGATTGAAGCTAGCAAAGATATTTTAAAGCTAATATATACCAGATAAACCATGAACGATCTGCACAGTGTGACAGGAACGTGCCGTGCCATATAGTGAGGCTACAGACAATTAAAAATAAGTTGCTTGATCATAGTGAATCTTAGAGTTGGTCAAAAATATAAAGATATAACTTTAAATACCTATCCATGCGGTTCATATTGAAATAATTTAGGAGATTCTTGGATGTTTTAGCATTATCACACACTTCATTCCCTTATACCAATAATTCAGTTTCCCACTACATGTGTGACTCGGTCGTCACAATCGAGAGCTATAAATAATATTTCTAAACAATTTTCAAACGTAATATCTCTCTTTATTGTTATACTCTTCACTCATATATTAGGGCCAAGACTGTCGATCTTTTGAACTTAACATTAGTTAATATTTTTTATGGTTTAAGGGAGTGACTGTGTTTGTATATAAAATTGCAATATATATATACAGTCTAGTCTGGAAATGCGGATGTGTTGATAGTTACGTATTTGCTCTGTATGATGTTGAGCAAATGAAATATTTCACAATAGAGCCATTCGTCTTCGTAGAAGAATAGCGTTATAATGAACGAGAATGTAAAAAATGATTGGCATTAATATTTCCCGAAATGCATGTGCAATGCATCTATGAGTTATTTTCTTTGCTGTTAACTGTTAGGCGTTGTGCAATAGACCAATAATAAATTATGTGAATACAATTTCAAACCTATGTCATGTTGACTATTGTCATTAAAGATTGTAATTTAATAGATGCACTATATTTAGCTCTGTAAGCTTAAACTTTATACAATTAACATATTGTATTACCTGCGCCTCGTTAACCGCTACAAATGAAAATAAGAGATTTAAGATGTCTTTAACCACCAATCATGGAAGATGCGACTAACCTCACTTCAGTAGTGCATCTTTCGCTGTTTTGAAGGCTCGGAGTATATTTGAAACCTTTGCTCGTTCAATGCTTCTATGAAGTATTGTCTTTGGGTAACAGTTAGCCCTTATACAATAGGCCAATCACATACTATATGACTATAATGACATTATCGAGTGATTCTACTGCAATTAGGGGTATGAAATTAACTGCTACAAAACAGGCAAATTCAGACCGAATAAAAAATATCAGGCAATTGTTGTTTTTTAATGCCACAGTTAAGACTAGACATTTCTTTTCGTTGATTAGGTCATTTGTATTGTATGATCTTGAGGAATTGACAGATTTCATTTTTGCTCCAGTAATTTATTGCAATATTTTCCTGGAGAACTAGTACTAATATGTGATACTTATAAAAGAATAGTCTTTTAAAATTTTTAGCGTACACATACTTCAGTTTAAGGTTGTTTCTACATTTCAGTTTATTCTAACACACAGTTGGGTGGGTACAGCTGCATTCCGGGCGTTGAAATACCATATAATAAGATTTTACAACGCAGGGAGAATGAGAAAATTAGGAAACAATGACGCGATTATGTGAAATAAACATATATTCAAAACTAAGAATAGAGTGAAGTTTTAAATTGTTCGAGAAAGAAAGAATAGCACTAGGCACAAAATTTAAGTACTTAAGTAATCTATTTACCTTGTAGAAATCACAACAAAATTTGATGCAAAAATTATCGAAAAATATGTTTAGTTGAAAGTAAAATTTCTTTGCAAAATTTCATCTTTTCCATCCAGATGCTTCGACGGCGGATGATATCAATATATGCAAGAATGTACGATTTAACTAGGCGCCTTTGGTAAATTTTACCGGAATTGCATAGGGTGAGCCTAGTGAAGTGTTTATTATAAAAATAAAATCTGATGTCCCCCTATGAACCCCGCACAACTGCAATTGTCTTTCCGCGAATTTAATTTGCAAACGATATTTTAGGTTTTACACTGAAAGCAATATTATGTGAGATAGGAAGTGATAAATGGTTCTGCTATCGCTCAGGGCAAATTCCATACACTGCACTTTTCTATGATGGTTCTGTTCCGTTTGGGGTGTTTTTTGTTTAGATCGCGTTGCTGGTACTACATTTTGCAGTAGGTCTTTGATATTGAGTGGCCGTTGGTTGTTTCCTTTTAGGAACTGCTCCCGGTCTTGCTTAGAGCGAATTACAATATTGATAAAAAAAACCTCACAATGCGAAAACGACCAGGCGAGCATTAGCATTAGATGCGTATTTGATAGAAGATCAAAAATCGAAAACATTAAATAAACGTTATAATTAAAAGCAAGGTTAAGAGTCTCCAATCTATATCGAGGATACCAAGCTTTCTAGAAAGTCTTTTTGATATCTAAACAGTATCACATGTGCTTCAGTTTCATGATCGTCATTGCTTTCTTCCCTGATGACTCATTAATCGCGGTTGCTTGACATTGAAACAACGAGATAACAATTCCAAAGTTAGTTCAGGCCGTGCATTGAAAAACAATAGGCAAAGTAGACGACATTGTTAGGAATCAGTAAAATCAAGGTCATAAATTCATTGAAAAACAGTTCAACGTTCTGCTTGACAAACTATTTGATCAGGGTAGATTTATTAAACTTTAATTATAATAAGAATCAAAACTTTTTAGATATTGAGTATTTCCAATAGCTTCATTCCTGTAAGCGGGGGCTTTAAAATTAATTGCAATTACTACGTGTAGTTAAAAGGTAATTGTGTGAAGGCGTTAAAGAAATAGATGTTTTTAGTTCCCGTGACAGAACCATTCTAATCTCCTCACTCTATTATTAGGGTTTAATTTTATTTGGGATGCTAATTATATTTGCTAATAATATTCTTTTTAGGAAATAATACCTAATATACATTGAAAAGGCTTCATAGTAAAATGTAGCATTCAAACGAGCAGCGTTTTCTAATCGATGTTCAACTACAATATGATATGCGCAGTAATGTTGTGACATGGCCTTATTATACACTGAGCCTGTCTCTCTGCTGGGTCGCGAAACTCCCCAATTAGCCTAATATTTAAACTTGTGAAAACTTTCAAGGCTTTTTACAGACAATCAGGAATAATTGAGATTGATAAAATGAAAAAATGTAAACAGTATTGTTTTGAGATTATTCCAAATATTTGAAAGCCAAAAATCATTTTAGCATTTGAAGGGAAACATAATAATATCATAATATATCTGAAATATTTATTTTTATTGAAGTCAATGTCTTGGTAGATATTTGCAAAATGTCGTGGCGCGCAATATTTTATCAATATCTCACATTTTTTTCATCAAGAATGGCATGAAATAAATATCAAACCTAATCATATCAATACAATAAAAATAATATGTCACCGAAACCTACTAACTACCACCGTACAAATTTATTGTATAGTCGCAAATGAAGTAGCTTCATCTATCTAGAGAATTCACGGTGATTTCCTGCATCAATTTATTATTTCTTTTATTGTTGATTGAATAGAACAATCATTATATATTTTATGTCCATTTTGACAAAGGTGGAGTTATCGCGCATTTGCATAAATTGTGTATTTGCAAATTAATAAGTTATCATAATAATAAGGCCGAATGCTATTTACGGTGCAACTATCTATAATGAACCGAAAAAGCACACATTTTATGATTATTTCATTTCAATATCAATAAATAGAACAACTGCTAAATTAATTAATTAATTAATTTAAATAAATAGATTAATTTTTGTTTAAATGTAATTTCTGACTCTTTTCTGAAAAATGTATTTCATTCTGACAGAGCAAAGAAACTTTTTAACGCTCCGCTTTATGAAGGAGCCATAATTTATGTAAAAATTTAAAACTACAATGATGCTATCATATTCATATTAAGGGAAAAGAGCTGAATGTGTGGTGAATTTCGAATTCTGTTTCACTTCTTAGAAAGGTGAGATGTGGTAGATGATTTCACCAACGCCCAGGAGAGATACCATTTGATACAAGTCCTTTTATCTGTTTGAAATTTTTTTCTGTTACTGTTACACATTTTGAAGTTTCTATTAAAACGGCTGCAAGTTCCTTAATTTTAGGTGCTGCCACCGGTCTTAATGGCTACAAATTTGAAATATGTTGTAACTAAATATGTCGCTATTTTACACCAGTTTTACGTTGCGTCACTGATTACTTTACAAAAATTGACAAACCTCAACATCAAAAATATTAGTAGAAAATTTTCATTATATTTGCTGGAAGTGTAGCCGCTGCTACTGCATTTTGAAAGAACTCTCATATAAGTTGTCGTAAGTTGATCCTTTTTCAACACTGATTCATGCCTTGTTTGAAGTGAATCAAAAAATTATCTCAAGTTACAATTTCCCATCTCATATTACATTTTACCTTCCAAAATATACTTATTTTTATATCGTTCTCCATAAGAGAAAACAATCTTAAGTTTTGTCCTAATATTGCTAGTATATTTTTATTCTTTTCTATACTGCTCTCAACGATCTGAATTTATCAAAAAATAATTTCATATAAATTATAGATATGATGTGTTCGTGTTACGTTCAATTCCTTATTTAGCTATTCATTTCACTACTTTTAATTTTATTCAGCATAAAGCAAATTACATTGACAGGAAAACTTTTTTTCGTTGATCATGAGTATGGTTGCAAAGACAGTTTTTGAGAATTCCGGAAAGTTACAAGTAAACTTTCAACCAATTTTCAAAGGACCTGAAATATTGGAAATTTTAAAAATTTTCGTTTGATTGGTTTTTAAGATTACAATCACACTGCAAGATATTTTATACTAACCTTACACGTTACCCCCTTAAATAATTGAATCTCGTAATTAGACGACAATTTTACATTTCAGACTATAAATAGTTAGTCATTCTTGAACAAATTTCCAATAAATTTATCACAAGTTGGGATGTTCAATTTGATTGGGTTATTCGATTTGATTCTAAGCATGGATTATCGGAATTAATCATGAATCAATTCAATATGAACAAAACTTGGTAAATGAAGTGAATTTTCTTTTTCAATGACAAAAAGCAATCAAATTTGGTCAAAGTCGATTACATTCTTTAGTTCAAAGATGGAGCTTTTCCTTTTTTCATAGAGTGTGAATTAAAAATACATTCCTTTCATGAATACGTATGTTAATATTAGTAATTCATACTGATACCTACAAAAAATTAGTTGAGGAAACCGGGGTATTAATAAAGTGTCTGTTAAATTTTTCCTAACTCATGAACAATCAGATTGTTGGACATTCTCAGCTAACGATCGGTACGTTATAGGATAAACATAATGTGTCACAGAGTACAGGTCTTTAAAAAGAAATTGGCCTGGTCATAGTGAATCTTAAAATAGACTGCAAATGAGGGTTTTTGATTACTAGCTATCCAAATGAATGTTTTAAATTCTTGACTGTTGAAGCGTGATTTAGCATTCCAGTTATAGGAAAAATAACGTTACGATTGGGTATGCGACTTCACAATCTTGAATTACGAATAATATTCTTTAAGATTCATCTATATCAGTGTTACTACACTTGATCCTTACATTTGAGAAACGGAATTTCGATTCGAGTTCTCAAATTATCATTCATATCTATTGTTTGGAGGAAGTGTCTATGTTTGATATTATAGTGCAATGTACATATGCTGTGAAAATGTGCAGTAAATTTACTGTTCATTTCTTGTTATTGGATATTACCAAAGTTCATAAATAATTTCCCTTATGAGATAAATGACAAGTATTGGGCTGTTGATGAACGCACGTTGGCAGTGCGTGAAAATGGGAGGTGAGTTTCTTGTTCATTTACAGTAATGTCACATTTTTAAAATTAGATGATAAGGATATTATCCGCCAGATGTTATTGTCAATAAAAACGGTTTTTAAAAATACATAAGAAGTTGTTACAAAATAGGCACATATAGAGCACCAAACGTATTAGGAGATTTGTTGCTGTCTTTGATGTAAAAGTTAAGACTAGACTAGTTTTTGTGTTGATGTTTATTCCTTTACATTGTATGATGTTGAGGACGTGGAAGCCTATTTATTTATAACTTGAAAACACAAATCTAGTATAATTTATGAATGAGAAGAGTTAGGCTTAAAACGGACGAGATGGGAAGGAAAGGAATGGCAAATGTTTTATTTTTTATAATGCTATTTGCAGCTCAGATTAAACTAACATGAAGTTCTTTGTGTGCTGTCGTACCCAGTCGTGTCGAAATTATACGACTGATAAAAACAAATCCAAGTGGGTGAAGAAATATAAATATTTTTTTGTGTGGCAATGGATTCAGGTAATGTAATAAAATATCATTATCTCGTAGAAATCTCAACATTTAGAAAAAGACGAAGGGGTCAAAAAATTTAATTCATCAAATTTTTTGAAAGCGATATTTCTATCAAATTTTTGACGACGGTTGAGTTTGATCGATATATAATGTGTTTATACGCCTTACGTCAATTTTATCACAATACTGAATTGTGAGCTTATCCGGTATAACTAGTGTTAACGAGAACTGGGTGCTTGTCAAATATAGGCCTACACAACACTGTCGATTCTTAATCGCAAAAAGCAAATACAAGATGTAGTATTAGCAAATGCATAAGCAAATGCATAATGCATAAGCGGAAAATGCTATTGAACCGCCATGTTAAAGTGCAGTGAGAGGTATCTGTCTTGTACTATGGAAAACTACTCCCACTAAACTAGTCTACTTTGTATTCGTTCAATCGCCTCATAAACCCGACAGGAAATGCGTTTGACTAATCTAAATCCCGTTCCATTCAAAGATTTTATCATTTTTTTTCTCAAAAATATGTACTACTATTTCATGTTAAAGCATGTTCTTAAGGAAGTTAATAGCTGCGATGTAGACTTCGTTTTGTCATATTATTGACATAGTTGAGGAACCGAAAATTGGACTGAAAGCATAATATCGAAATGAACTTCAATGCCAATTATAGACTGCTCATTGACGTACCTTGTCGGTGCGTTCCATCAACTGTCCCTAATTACTCAAAATATCGATTTTGTAGTTTTGTTTTGATATAACTGAATAAAATTATTGAAAAACATCGTTAGGTTTATTGCACTTTTGCTACAGTGTAAGGCGTATTGTATATAGCGTATTTCAGTTCGTCATTGTACAATAGGCCTATCATCTACGCATTTGTCTTATGGTTGTGGGGTAGGTGTGTTGTATAACTTATGCGTATAGTAATATTATTTGTTTTATATTAATGGTAATCATGACACTTTTTGAAGTTGTAGAATAAAATGTTTAAACACGGTCAATAATGAGGTATGAAAAGTCTTTGTGTTAATATTTATGTCATTTACATTGACGTTGAGGAAGTGACAGTTTTATATAAATCAAAAGCACATATCTAGCAGTATTCATGAATGAATGTAATAGAATAGACGAGATTGCAATAAAAAGGAAATGGCAAGCACTTTCTTTATTCATATTTCCAGCACAGATTAAGCATTTAGGAGGTTTGATAGGTGCAGCCGCGTTTTCTCGTGTCAAAAATCAAATAACTGTGAGTGCAGAATTGTCCCAGATGTGATAACAACATTTCTTGCATGGTTGAAATTAAGAGGATTTGAATGAAATATGATTCCGGGTGAAAGATAATGTCGACCTCGATATTAAGAACCGACTTGTAGGCCGCTGTGCTCTAGATATCTTAGTAGACTTTTCAAGTGTGATATGTCTCTTGCAGCCTGGTTCTGAGCGAATTTTGATAAAAAAATATGTTCGAGGTGCGTAGAGATATTTTTAAATATATGACATTAACAATTCCAAATCCCAAAAATAAAAATATGAATTGAAAGATTTCCGCTATAACAAAGTCACAGAAAACTATCCCAGTTTTTAAAAATTGCACATAACATATTTTTATTCGAAGAATTCATATGAGGTTGCATTCAGCAATCTGTGTGTAGCCCTTAAAATTGGAAATTTTATTCTGCCGAACAGATTTGGGGGATATTTTATCCAATCTTTTGTAGATATGCACCCTTTAAATCGATATAGTAATGGCAGAGATATATATACAGACACGTGGTATAAAAATGAAAGGAAAAGTATAGAAGGTTTATTGTTAGTAATATTATGTGATTGAAGATAGCAAAGATATTATAAAGCAAAAATATACCAGACAAACGATGAACGATCTGTACGCTGTGGTATAAACATAATGTACCATATAGTAGGCCTACAGGCAAGGCTGGTAGTACGATACGGTACGGTACGAAGTTTGGTACGGTACGATTGAATTTTCCGGTACTATAGTACATTGCGATTCATTTTTCAATTTTTGTACTTGGTACGGTACGGTACGAAGTTCGGTATTTATTTCGTACCGTACTATTTTTCGTACCTTAGCATTACACTTTATTCTTCTCAAATTAATTCTAAAAAATAATTTCATTTAACATCTATGCAGTTTCATAACGGGGAGCTGATAATATAAATTGTTTCTATGAAAGAATTTTTAACTGAAGAGCAATTTTAAAATGATTAGGCGGCGCAGGTATGGTAATAAAAATGCAACTGATTCACTTGAGCTGATGAGATGAGCTATGTCGTATATCGGTTTTACTGCAGTGGCGTAAAACTTTGTGATTGCGTGGAAAGACATATAGGCCGCTGATTTATGACGTCCTAATCTGAATGCATTTTTCTGTAATAACGAAAGTTGTGATAGCCCAATTAAAATCGACAAGATAAACAGTCGTCAACATCGCCAGCATCGCCAGCATCGCCAGCATCGCCGATGTACTTTGACCGGTTTTTATGCAAAATTCACAATGGCGTAGGCAGCACTGCCCGAATATACCAACTACAGTGGCGGGTCCGAAAAAAAATTTAGGGGGGCACATTTTCTCCAACATGCAAACTTAGGCTTTCAAATTTACAAAACGATTAGGGTGCCGGAGGCGCGCAAAATTTTATTGAGAACGAAACAAAAATACATGTTTTAAGAGTGAAATAAACATTAGCAGACAGGAAAATGTACCTGAGCGCCGGCAGACCGCTGAAATTTTTGTAAAGATTCTCACTTTAAAGGCGAAATGCTACTAAATATAACCAGTAATCACCGCTTTACGTTCTGTTTGTACTCTTACACGCACAAGTATATTATCAGAGCAGCAAAATCAGAATGTAAAGATATATTTAGGCTGTTTTGAGTTGAGTGTTAGATGATGCTCATCTTAATTAGAAGATACATTTTGTAAAAACAGCCAAGTCGCGATATAGACAACGAGGCATGTCGGGAATACGTCTGTCTGGTATTAAAAAATGAATAGCATTATTCAGTAATGTGAAGAGAACGTAAATTGCACCAGAAATACCAGATGCAAAAATGCACAATGATAATGTTGTTATAACCATGCCTTCGAATGAGACTGCACGAAACCCATGCGTGGTGCACAACGAACATTCTTTTGTCGAGAGAGAATTTCTTGTGGCGACGCAATGCTGCTAATTTCCTAAATATTGCTTCATGTCAGATTTTTTCACGAAAACTGTGCTCATCCTACCACCATTTATCACCACCGGTCTACCATTCACATATTATGCGCAACGTGAACAATGATATTGGGCTCACATATGCTTAGTTACGCCCATGTTTTACTGTGCGGGATTTTAAACCAGATAGCATAAAACTGCATCACTTTGATGTAAGATGTTGGTGACGTTTTTCGCGGTGGCCAGATCTTAAAATAAAGCTGATTTGGACATTGGTAGTTGGTACGGTACGAAATTGCTGCCCAGCGAATCGTACTTGTTTTCGTACTAGTACGAAATTTAGTACGATAAATTAAAAATATTAATCGAACTTAATTTCGAACTGGTACGAAGTTCGCTACGATGTACGAAAAAAATAATATCATACGGTACGGTACGGAAAATTTTCGAAAGGTACGGTGCGAAGTTCGGTACGAAATTATTTTTCTGGTTCGAAGTACGATAAAAATTTCGTACCGTACCGTACTGCCACCCTTGCCTACAGGTAATTAAAAAGAGAGGTTGCTTAT
>OZ023147.1:15688937-15704251 GCA_963675895.2 Styela plicata
TCGTTGTGAGAAATTCGTCTATGTATTACGATTTAACTATTTGAGGAAGTGTTTTCATACTGAAAAACCTTTAAATGATATATAAAATCGCCCCACCATTGGAAAGAACGTTCCATCAGTTAGTCTCTGTTATTCTTACGCGTTCTTGATCATGCTAAAGACTTTCTTTTAGTTCAATATTAAAGTTGTAAGTTTTCAGTATTAGGGAAATTATTCAACACTAACTCGATTGTGGAAATTGGGATATTATTTAAACCCTTTATTTTCGCCTCTTTTATTTAACACGTGTTATCTGAAATGAAAAAACATGGTTGTCTTGGGGGGGAGGACGATTAAGAGAATCGTCAAATTGAAAAAACCTTTTCATGCACGAAAGTAAATATATTTTATTCTTAATTATAACATAACAAAAGTATTTTTTACAATTATTGTCGGGTAGGTAGAAAAAACGATCGCATGATTTATGGGAAATGATATGAATAGTTGCTTGAAAAATGTTTTTATCTATTGAGCCTCGAACAAAGATAATTTTTAACTTATGATACTAAAAGTTGTGATAGGAACGAAGGAAGTCACTTAGAAAAGAGCCGGTATGAATAAAAAAAAATCGGGGGGGGGTATCGGAAAATGCTCCTGTTCTTCGATTTTTTTTTTTTTTTTTTTTGTTAAATACAAAATTGTTCCCTTTTTACGATATTTTATTTTGATAAAAAAAACACAACATCCCAAAAACTAATTCATTTTTAAACTTTCTAAATAGGTGTTTCCATTATAACTTATTTTTGTGGTATCAAATCAATGACAACATTCCTTTTTTCGCAAGTTATTTTTATTCAGCAGAAATTATGTTTGCCCAAAATGTCAATACTTTAATCGGGCTCGACGAGTGTCCAAAGAAAGCAATTCCATCAACAATTGTGTGCCTTTCGCCTAAAAAGGCAAGTATTATAGATTTTCCGATTTGAAGAAATTTTTCTTTCTCGATTCTTCATAATAAAACTTATTTCATTTTTCAATGTGATCAAGATAAAAGCAAGTTATAAAGTTAATTTTATATTTAATTATAAATAATTAAGCTGGAAAAAAAATATTGCCAAAATTTTTCAAAACAAACTTTTGTTTTTCTTTAACGTTGAATAACGTTATTATACACACTGAAGTTTAATCCTAAAAAAAAGGGGCAAAAAAAACCTCAATTACAAACAGATTAATCATTATTTCAAAATGGACAGTGGGTTTTCTAATTTATCGGATTCGATTTTTCACCTATATGAAATACTTTATTTTTTAGTTCGACTTTCCCATAAATACAAATCTTTTTTTTTTAGGGGACGGACACTTAGTATTTTTTTTAAAACACCCCTGGATGTGAAATTAAAAACATAAACGAGATGTTTAATCTCATTAAAAACTATTCCTCATCATCTGAGTTAGTTTGGACACAAAAAACTTTTCCAAAACAATAAATTTATTTAAAAAAGTATATATATATTTAGTTATAAAAGGCGAGAATATGTGAACATGGTCGTAATAGAATATTATATAAGAAATCATAGCACATTACAGGTTAAAAAAATATAAAATAATGGACATTTTTATGGAACATTCAAAAAGAATCAGTTGCATGTTATTTTATCCTATATTAAATATAGCAATTTCCATTATGTTAAATTCAAGTTTTGGGGGGACATTTCAGTCCGTGTTGTTTTCGAATTACACTATTGCGTAAAGAACGGTGACCAGTTGTCAAGGGCGAAGCCCTTCGTCTCATTTCGTCGCAACGACCTATCGCTGCGTTCAAGATGTTGTGGTTTTCCATGTGTGTTAGAGCCGAAAAGTTTACCGAAGAAATCTGTGTAAACACGGAAGGAATCATAATTTTCTTT
Source organism: Styela plicata (assembly GCA_963675895.2). Lineage (NCBI taxonomy): Eukaryota > Metazoa > Chordata > Ascidiacea > Stolidobranchia > Styelidae > Styela > Styela plicata. The sequence continues at coordinate 15,690,824 of OZ023147.1, forward strand.
TTTTGTATGCTTCTGTTTTTTTGTTTTCTCTTCTATGTGTCGAAGATTTTTCCTACTTTTCCAAATATTCGTTTCTATTGAAATATATCAGTCGCTGTGTAGCTTCGACATTGTCATTGATTACATTGAAAAGATCTTTTGCGTCTATTGTTTCCCAGATTTTCCGTAATTAAAGGTTGTCGTCCAAGATCAACAATTATTTCTAAACTCTAAAAAAATATAAAAAAATTCGTGTGAGAAAATTCGTCTATGTATTACGATTTAACTATTTGAGGAAGTGTTTTATACTGAAAGGTAATAAAAAGATATAAATAAAATGCCCACCATGGAAAGAAAGTTCCTCAGTTAGTCTTGTTGTTTCATAGCGTTCTTTGTTCAATGCTAAAGACTTTCTTTTTAGTCAAATAAAATAAGTCTCAGTATTAGAATATTCAAACAACGATTGTGAAATGAATATTAATACCTTTATTTTCGCCTCTTTTTATTTAACGTGTGTTAATCTGAAATGAAAAAACATGGTGGTTGTCTTAGGAGACGATAATAAGAGAATCGTCAATTGAAAAAACCTTTCATGCACGAAAAGTAAAATAATTTTTATAACTTTTAAACATAACAAGTATTTTAACAATATTGTCGATAGAGAAACGAATCGCATGATTTATGGAAATGATAAAGAATAGTTGCTTGAAAATGTTTTTATCTTACTTGAGCCTCGAACAAAGGATTTTTTAACTTATGTGATACTATAAGTTGTGATAGGAACCGAAAAGGAAGTCACTAGAGAAGCCGGTATGAAATAAATTTATCATGGATTTATTCTGGATGTAAAAAATGCTCTTATAGTCTGTTCTTCGATAAAATTTTTATTTGTTTTTTTGTTTGTTTTTTATAAATACAAATGTTCCCTTTTTACTGAAAAATTTTAATTACGATTATTAGTTTTTTAATTTTTATTTTCCGGAAGAAAAAATACAACATTTATCCCCCAAAAACATAACATTCTTTTTTATTTTTTAAAACTTTGGGAAAAAAAAAAAGGGTATCAAACAGGGAAAACAGAAGTTTATATAAAATATTTTTGCTGAATTCCTATTTTATTTTATTTTTTATTTTGGGTATCAAATTGCCAAAACAACAAATATTTTTTATTGCTTATTTTTTTTTAGTTTTATTATAATTAAACAGAAATTAATTAGTGCCCAACATTTTAAATTAACTTTCGCAAATAGGTTTTTTCATCGATATACAATTTTTGTGGTATCAAATCAAAATGACTAACAATCCTCCTTTTTTCAGCATTAAGTGTGATTTTTTATTCCAGGAAAGCAATGTTTGCCCTAAAAAAAATGTTCAAATTTACTTTAAAATCGACGAGTGTCCAAGGAAAAGCAATTAATCAACAATTGTGTGCCTTCGCTAAAAGGCAAAGTATTATAGATTTCCGATTTGAAGAAAATTTTCTTTTTCTCGATTCTTCAATAAACTATTTCATTTTTTTCAATGTTGATCAAGATAAAAGCAAGTTATAAAATTTTATATTTAATTATATTATAATTAAGCTGGGAAAAAATATTTGCCAAAGTTTTTTCCGTAGTAATTAAAACACTTTTTTGTTTTTCTTTAACGTTGAAACGTTATTAGTATTATGTTCACACTGAAGTTTAATCCTAAAAAGGGGCAACCTGCTTTATTTCTTACAAACAAGATTAATCAATTATTATTTCTAAATAATTAGGAAGCACACATAGACTGAGGGGACTGGGTCTAAATTTATATCGATTTTTTGACCACCTATATGAATACTTTATTTTAGTCGACTTTCCCCATAAGTTTCTTGCCTAGTATACAACAAATTTTTTTTTAGACGGTCCGTTGGGGACACTTAGTATAAGGTTTTTTTTTAAAAACACAACCCTGGATATGAATTAAAAACATAAACGAAGATGTTTTTAAAATCTCATAAAAACTTATCCATCATATCATCTGAGTTAGTTTGGACACAAAAAAAACTTTACAAAACAAAAATTTATAAAAGTATTATTATATATATTTATAGTTATAAAAGGGGCGAAAATATGTGTGAATATTGACTGTAATTAGAAAAATACTAATGCATATCCCACATTACAGGTTTTAAAATATAAAAATCATGGATTTTTTTATGGAACATCAAAAGATCTGGTTTGCATGTTATTTTATTCCTATATATTAAATATAGCAATTTTCCATTATATTTTTAAATCAAATTTTTGACATTTCACAGTTCCAGTGTATGTTTTTCGAATTTTACACTATTGCGTAAAGAACGGTGACCAGTTGTTAAGTTTTTCAAGGAGGGCGAAGCCCTTCGGTGCCATTATTTCGTCGCAACCAAGAGACCTATCGACACTGCGTATTCAAAGATGTTGTGGTTTTTCCATGTGTTGTTACCGAAGAAAATCTGTAGTTTAAAACACGGAATCATATTTTTTTTTTTTTTTGTTATGCTTGTTTTTTTTCTCTTCTTTCTATGTGTCGAAGCGGTTTTTCCTACTTTCCAAATTTTCGTTTTCTAATTGAGAAAAATATATCAGTCGCTGTATAGCTTCGACATTGTCATTGATTACATTGAAAGATCTTTTTGCGTCTATTGTTCCCAAGAATTTCCGTAATTAAGGTTGTCGTCCAAGATCAAACAATTCTTTCAAACTTGAAAAAATAAAAAAATAAAAAAATCGTGTTGAGAGAAAATTCGTCTATGTATTTACGATTTTAACTTTTTGAGGAAGTGTTTTATACTGAAAACATAAATAGATAATAAAAATGCCCACCATGGAAATTAAGTTCCTTTCAAGTAACGTAGTCTTGTTATTCAGTAGCGTTCTTTTGTTCATGCTAAAGACTTTCTTTTAGTCAAATAAATAAGTCAGTATTTAAAATATTCAAACAACGATTATTGTGAAAATGAATACTTAAACCTTTATTTTTGCCCTCTTTTATTAGTTATTTATTAAGTGATTTTATCTGAAAAATGAAAAACATGGTTGTCTTAGGAGACGATAAAAGAGCAATCGAGTCGTCAATTGAAAAAACCTTTCAATGCACGAAAAGTAAATATATTTTTTATCTTAATTAATAACATAAACAAGTATTTTACAAATATTGTCGGTAGAAAAACGATCGAAATTCGTTGATGTTTTTATGGAAATGATAAGAATAGTTGCTTAAAAATGATTTTTATCTACTTGAGCGTTCGAAAAAACAATTTTTAACTTTTTTGATATTATAGAAGTTTTAGTGATAGGAACGAAGGAAGTCACTTTGAAAGCCGGTATTTATGAAAAAATGTATCTGGGAAAAATTATTCCTGTTCTTCGATTTTTTTTTTTTTGTTGTTAATACAAGATTTGTTCCCCTTTTTACGGAATTATTTTATTATTTTGATGATAAAAAAACACAACATCCCCCCAAAATTAACATTTTTTAAACTTTTCTAAATTTTTTTTCCCAGGTTTTTCATTATTATTATTTTTGTTGTATGGTATCAAAATCTAATGACAACAATCATCCTTTTTTCGCAAGTTATTTTTTATTCAGCAGAAATTATGTTTGCCCAAAAAATGTCAAATACTTTAAATCGGCTCGACGAGTGTCCAAAGAGAAAGCAAATTCAAACAACAATTGTGTGCCTTCGCTAAAAAGGCAAGTATTATTAGATTTTTCCGATTTGAAGAAATTTTTTCTTTCTCGATTCTTCATAAACTATTCATTTTTCAATGTGATCAAGATAAAAGCAAGTTATATAAAATTTATATTTAATTTATATAATTAAGCTGGAAAAATGATTGCCAAATTTTTTCAACACTTTTTGTTTTTTTTTTGAACGTTGATGAAAACGTTTATTTATACACAACACTGAAGTTTAATCCTAAAAAAGGGGGCAACCTCAATTACAAACAGGGATTAATCATTATTTCAAATTGGACTGGGTCTAATTTATCGATTTTTCACCTATATGAATACTTTATTTTTAGTTCGACTTTCCCATAATATACAAATCTTTTTTTTTTTTTAGACGACACTTAAGTATTTTTTATTAAAAACACCCTGGATGATATGAATTAAAAAAACATAAACGAGATGTTTAATCTCATAAAAACTATCCTCATCAATCTGAGTTAGTTTGACACAAAAAAAACTTTACAAACAAAATTTATACAAAAGTATATATATATATTTAGTTATAAAAGGCGAGAATATGTGAACATGACGTAATAGAAAAATATAAAATCATGCACATTAACAGGTTTAAAATTTATAAAATCATGGACATTTTTTTATGGAACATCAAAAAGATCATTTTGGCATGTTATTTTATCCTATATTAAATATAGCAATTTCCATTATGTTTAAAGCAAAATTTTGACATTTTTAGCAGTCCGTGTTGTTGTTTTTCGTTGAATTACACTATTTGCGTAAAGAACGGTGACCAGTTGTTCAAAGGGCGAAGCCCTTCGTCGTCTCTTTCGTCGCAAACGACCTATCGCTGCGTTCAAGATGTGTGTGTGTTTTTCCATGTGTTTGTTACCGAAAAGAAAATCTGTGTAAAAACACGGAATCATAATTTTCTTTTTTTTGTATGCTCTGTTTTCTCTTCTATGTGTCCGAAGCATTTTCCTACTTTCCAAATTTCGTTTTTCTATTGAAATATATCAGTCGCTGTGTAGCTTCGACATTGTCATTGATTACATTGAAAGATCTTTTGCGTCTATTGTTGTCCCAGAATTTCCGTAATTAAGGTTGTCGTCCAAGATCAACAACTTTCTTTCAAAACTCTGAAAAAAAAAAAAAAAATTTCGTGTGAGAAAAATTCGTCTATGTATTACGATTTAACTATTTGAGGAAGTGTTTTTATACTGAAAAATATAAAAGATATATAAAAATGCCCACCATGGAAAGAAGTTTCCTCAGTAGTCTTGTATTTCATAGTTCAGTAGCGTTCTTGTTCATGCTTAAAAAGACTTTCTTTTAGTCAAATAAATAATAATTCAGTATTAGAATATTTCAACAAACGATTGTGAAATGAATATTAAACCTTTATTTTTCGCCTCTTTTATTAACACGTGTTATCTGAAATGAAAAAAACATGGTTTGTCTTAGGAGACGATAAGAGAATCGTCAATTGTGAAAAAAAAACCTTTTCATGCACGAAAGTAAAATATATTTTATCTTAATTATAAACATAACAAGTATTTTACAATATTTGTCGGTAAGAAAACGATTCGCGCATGATTTATGGAAATGATAAAAGAATAGTTGCTTTGAAAATGTTTTTAATATCTACTTGAGCCTCGAAACAAAGAAATTTTTAAAACTTATTGATACTAGAAGTTGTGATAGGAACGAAGGAAGTCACTTGAGAGCCGGTATTGAAAAAAAATATCGGAAAATGCTCCTGTTTCTTCGATTTTATTTTTTTTTTTTTGTTAAATACAAAAAATGTTCCCTTTTTACGTATATTTTATTTTGATTGAAAAAACACAAACATCCCCCCAAAAACTAACATTTTTAAACTTTCTAAAAAATAGGTTTTCCATTATATTATTTTTTGTGGTATCAAATCAATGACAACAATCCTTTTTTCGCAAGTTATTTTTTTATTCAGCATGATTTCTTCAGAAATTATGTTTGCCCCAAAATGTCAATACTTTTAAATCGGCTCGACGAGTGTCCCAAGAAAGCAAATTCATCAACAATGTGTGTGCCTTCGCTAAAAGGCAAGTATTATTATAGTATTTCCGATTTGAAGAAATTTTCTTTCTCGATTCTTTCATTAAAAACTATTCATTTTTTCAATGTGATCAAGATAAATTAAAAGCAAGTTAATATAAATTTATATTTAATTATATAATTTAAGCTGGAAAAATATTGCCAAATTTTTTGTGTGTACACTTTTTTTTTTTCTTTAAAACGTTGAAAACGTTATTATACACACACTGAAGTTTAAATCCCTAAAAAGGGGGCAACCTCATTTTACAAACAGAATTAATCATATTTATTTCAAATTGGACTGGGTCTAATTTATCGATTTTTTTTTTCACCTATTATGAATTACTTTATTTTTAGTTGACTTTCCCATTAAATACAAATCCTTTTTTTTTTTAGAACGAGAACTTAGTATATTTTTTAAAAAAACACCCGTGAATATGAATTAAAAAACATAAACGAGATGATTGTTTAATCTCATAAAATCTATATCCTCATCATCTGAGTTAGTTTGACACAAAAAACTTTTAACAAACAAAATTTATAAAAAGTATATATATATTTAGTTATTTATAAAAGGCGAGAAATAATGTGAAACATAAGTAACGTAATAATAGAAATATGCTAATCATGCACATTAAACAGGTTAAAATATAAAAAATCATGGACATTTTTATGGAACATCAAAAGATCAGTTGCATGTTATTTGTTATCCTATATTAATTATAGCAATTTCCATTATGTTAAAGCAATATTTTGACATTTCAGTCCGTGTTGTTTTCGAATTACACTATTGCGTAAAGAACGGTGACCAGTTTGTCAAAGAGGCGAAGCCCTTCGTCTCATTCGTCGCAACGGACCTATAGCTGCGTTCAAGATGTTGTGGTTTTCCATGTGTTGTTATCCCGAAAGAAATCTGTGTAAAACACGGAATCATAATTTTTCTTTTTTGTATTGCTCTGTTTTTCTCTTCTATGTGTCGAAGCATTTCCTACTTTCAAAAATTTCGTTTCTATTGAAAAATATATCAGTCGCTGTGTAGCTTCGACATTGTCATTTGATTACATTGAAAGATCTTTTGCGTCTATTGTTCCCAGAATTTCCGGTAATTAAAAGGTTGTCGTCCAAGATCAACAATTCTTTCAAAACTATGAATTAAAAAAAATAAAAAATTCGTTTGTGAGAAAATTCGTCTATGTTATTACGATTTAACTATTTGAGGAAGTGTAAACAAGAGGCTTTTATACTGAAAATATAAAAGATATAATATAAAATGCCCCACCATGGAAAGAAGTTTCCTCATGTAAGTCTTGTTATTCATAAGCGTTCGTGTTTACTGGTTCATGCTAAAAACTTTTGGCTTTTAGTCTTAAATAAATAAGTTCAGTATTAGAATTATTCAAACATTCGATTGTGAAATGAATATTAAAAAAAACCTTTATTTTTCGCCTCTTGAATTTAACAACGTGTTATCTGAAATGAAAAACATGGTGATGCTTGTCTTAGGAGACGATAAGAGAAATCGTCAATTGAAAAACCTTTCATGCACGAAAGTAAAATATATTTTATCCGTTAATTATAAACATAAACAAGTATTTTTTACAATATTGTCGGTAGAAGAAAACGAATCGCATGATTTATGGAAAATGATAAGAATAGTTGCTTGGAAAAATGTTTTTATTACTTGAGCCTCACGACGAACAAAGAATTTTTAACTTATGATACAAGAAGTTGTGAATTAGGAACGAAGGAAGTCACTTGAAGCCGGTATCAGGAAAAATGAAATATCGGAAAATGCTCCTGTTCTTCGATTTTTTTTTTTTTTGTTTAATACAAATGTTCCGATTTTTACGATATTTTATTTTTGATGAAAATACACAACATCCCCCAAAACTAACATTTTTTAAACTTTTCTAAATAGGTTTCTCGGTTTTCCCATTATATTATTTTTTGTGGTATCAAATCAATGACAAACAATCCAAGTATTTATTTTTTTCGCAAGTTATTTTTTAGGATGTTTCAGTACAGATTTAGAAATTATGTTGTTGCCCAAAAAAAGTCAATACTTTAATCGGCTTGACGAGTGTCCAAGAAAGCGGAATTTCAATCAACAATTGTGTGCCCTTCGCTAAAAGGCAAGTATTTTAGATTTCCGATTTGAAAGAAATTTTCTTTCTCGATTCTTCATAAACTAATTCATTTTTTCAATGTGATCAAGATAAAAGCAAAGTTATAAATTTTTATATTTAATAATTATAATTAGAAGCTGGAAAAAATATTGCCAAATTTTTTTCAACACTTTTGTGTTTTTCTTTAACGTTGAAACGTGTATTATACACACTGAAAGTTTTAATCCTAAAAAAGGGGCAAAACCTCCAATTACAACAAACAGATTACATCCATTATTTCAAATTGGGACTGGTTCTAATTTTTCGATTTTTCAAACCTATATGAATACTTTATTTTTAGTCGACTTTTCCCATAAATACAAATAAAGTTATTTTTTTTTAGACGATCACTTAGTATTTTTAAAAACACCCGTGGATATGAATTAAAAAACATAAACGAGATGTTTTAATCTCATAAAAAAGCTATCCTCATCATCTGAGTTAGTTTGACACAAAAGTTAAAAAACTTTACAAACAAAAATTTATAAAAAAGTATATATTTATATTTAGTTATAAAAGGCGGAGAATATGTGAACATGACGTAATAGAATATACTAATCATGCACATTACAGGTATTAAATAAATATTTAAAATCCAATGGGGACATTTTTATGGAACATCAAAAGATCAGTTGCATGTTGTTTATTTATCCTCCTATATTAAAATATAGCAATTTCTCCATTATGTTAAAAGCAATTTTTGACATTTCAGTCCGTGTGTTGTTTTTCGAATTACACTATTGCGTAAAGAACGGTGACCAGGTTGGTTGTCAAGGGCGAAGCCCTTGATGTCGTCTCATTCGTCGCAACGACCTATCGCTGCGTTCAAGATGTTGTGGTTTTCCATGTGTTGTTAACCGAAGAAAATCTGTGTGTAAACACGGAATCTAATAATTTTCTTTTTTGTGTATGCTCTGTTGTTTTCTCTTCTATGTGTCGAAGCATTTCCTACTTTCCAAATTTCGTTTCTATTGAAATATATTCAGTCGCTGTGTAGTCTTCGGGGGGACATTGTCATTGATTACATTGAAAGATCTTTTGCGTCTATTTGTTCCCAGAATTTCGCCGTAATTAAGGTTGTCGTCCAAGATCAACAATTTCTTTCAAACTCTGAAAAAAATAAAATTATTCGTGTGAGAAAATTCGTCTATGTTATTACGATTTAAACTATTTGAGGGAAGTGGGTTATATACTGAAAATATAAAAGATATATAAAATGCCCACCATGGAAAGAAGTTCCCTCAGTTGTCTTGTTATTCATAGCGTTCTTGTTCATGCTAAAGACTTTCTTTTAGTCAAATAAGATAAGTCAGTTATTTAGAATATTCAACAACGATTGTGAAATGAATATTAAAACCTTTTATTTTGGCCTTCTTTTATTAACACGTGTTATCTGAAATGAAAAAAACATGGTTTGTCTTAGGAGACGATTAAGAGAATCGTCAATTGATAAAAAACTCTTTCATGCACGAAAGTTTAGGCAAATATATTTTATCTTAATTATAACATAACAAGTATTTTACAATATTGTCGGTAGAAACGATCGCATGATTTATGGAAATGATAAGAATAGTTGCTTGAAAATGTTTTTATCTACTTGAGCCTCGAACAAAGAATTTTTTAACTTATGATACTAGAAGTTGTGATAGGAACGAAGGAACAGTCACTTTGAAGTCCGGTATGAAAAAATATCGGAGAGAAAATGCTCCTGTTTCTTCGATTTTTTTTTTGTTAAATTACAAATGTTTCCCCTTTTACGATATTTTATTGTTTGATGTGTGAAAAAACACAACATCCCCCCAAAACTAACATTTTTAAAACTTTTCCGTAAATAATAGGTTTCCATTTTATATATTTTTTTGGAGTGGTATCCAGATAATCAATGACAACAATCCTTTTTTTCGCAAGAGTTTTTTTTTTCAGCAGAAATTATGTTTTGCCCAAAATGTTCAATACTTTTAATCGGCTCGACGATGTGTTCCAACCAGTGTAAAGAAAAAGCAAGTTTTCATCAACAGGATTGTGTGCCTTTAGTTTGCCGCTAAAAGGCAAGGTATTATAGATTTATCGATATATATATGATAGGAAATTTATCAGGATTAGCGCTGCAATCGATTGTCATATTTCATAAACTATTCATTTCTTCAACGTGAATCAATGATAAAAGCTAGTTAATCCTATAAATTTATGTTTACTATCGCGATAGGATTATATATTATTAAATTGGAAAAAATATTCTGCCTAAATCCTAATTTTTCAACACTTTTAATTACAAAAACTTTTCTTAGGACGGCACGTTATTTTTGAACACCGTGATATGATTTTAAAACACCAAATGAGTTGTAAAATCCCATAAAGCTCTCGTCATCTTCTGGGTTGGTTTGACGCAAAAATTCTACAAACAAAATTTATAAAAGTATATGTATATTTAGTTATAAAGGGCGAGAATATGTGAACATGACGTAATAGAATATTCTAATCACGCACATTAGGAGTAAAACTATTAAAACATGAACATTATTGTGGGACTTCAAAGAATCAGTTGCATGTTATTTTATCTTATATTAACATATAGCAATTTCCTGAATAAAAGCAAATTTTGAAATTTAAGTCCGTGGTATTTCGGAATTACACTATTGCGTATCATAGATTACAGTGAAAGATATTTTTTGTTTATTATTCCCAGATCAATACTTTCTATCTCTGGAAAAATAAAAATTGAAGTTGTTTGAGAAAATTGGCATGCGTTTTACGGTTTAATTATTTGGGGATCTGATTTGAAACTGTAAATATTAAAGAAATATCAAATGCTCACCATAGAAAGAAGTTCTTCATTGGTCTGGTTATTCATAGCGTGTTTGTTCATGCTTAGAACTTTCTTTTCGTCAACTAAATATGATTTATTATTTATATTTACATTACAATTATATGGCATTATTCAACGAAGATCGCGAAATGTATATTAAAGCTCTATTCTCGCCTCTTTTATTAACGCCTATTATGCTAAATAAAAGAGATAGTCGTTTTTACACACGACAAGAAATACTATTCTTCTGATAAAAAGTTGTTTGAGAATATGGCATATAAGGAGTATAATTTATCTTAATTACACCAAAACAAAAGCACATTCAATATTTTCAGTAAAAATCGATTGCTTGGTATTTGAAAATGAAAACAATAACTGTTTGAAACCATTTCAACTTCTTGAGACTCCAACAAAGTATTTTTAGCATACGATACTAGAATTTCTGATAGCAACGGAGGAAGTCAGTTTGAAAAAAATATCGGTAGATGTTCTTTTTTTCCCATATTTTTTTCATGAAAATGGCATCTACCCACGAAACCAGCTTTTTTCGAATATCAGTATAAATTTCCATTTCCAAACCATTTTGGTTACTTGTCAATGAATCACAACAAACATCATTTTTGCGATCATTCGTGCCTATGTGTCAGGTTTTATATTTTGGTGAAATTTTTCATTCGATTGTTCTCAAATCTTTTCTTTTTTTTAATGTGATCCTGATTTATGGACTCGTTTATTACTTGTTTTACAAAACATTTTAGCTAATATATATATATATAATATCATTTACTAAGCTGCAATATGTATTTTTTTTTTGTTTCCTCATAATAAACCTAAAATTAATTATTTCCCTGATTACCAAACTAACGTTTTAAAAAGACACCTTACCGTGATAATAACAGAATATGATAAGAAAGACACAAACGAGTTGTCGCCAGGGTCATAAGTTGTCATTTCGGAGTTCCACGTTGGAGCTGAGGGCATCCCCCCGATTAAATTGTAACGCGATTTAGTATGTTCGAGAGAGTCAAATAGATATAAATCCAAATGAATGCAAAAAACCATTATTATAGTAAAGGATGAATTCAATAGATGAATGAAGCTGGTCAGAGTATTTTCTGGAACTGATAATAAGCACTTGCAACTGAAGGCAAGACGCCATCTTGGTCCTAGGCGCTAGGTGCGACCAAAATTTTAGAGCAAGACTTATGGAACACCCAGAGTCTAATAGGCAAAATCTCAACTCCACACGATCTCTTCAGCTTTTGTTCATGTTATATGAAATCTTGTTTTTGTATGCATCCAGTATGATTTCTCCCAGTTGGATTTTGCCGAGTGAGATGGAAACCAATAGTATTGCGCCCAGCATGATTTTGCCCAGTAGGATTCCACTCAATGATATTGTGCAGTTTCCCATTATAGCAATAATAATATAGAGTAGTATAATATAGAGTAATTGCACCCAATGTTTCAAGTGGAGTTCTACCCGGGAGATTGCACCTTGCAGAACGAATGTGCTGAACGTATGGGATGATAAATTGCAGAACACTGTGACAAAAATACGGAGAATTGAATATCTATTAAGAATTCAGGATTATTGACTGTAACTAAAATGCAGTGAAATTGCCATTCTTCGATGGTATTCAAATTAATATTCCATAATGGATATAAATCGCATCAACGAAGCGACTTCAAATACAGCACTGAATTCAGTATACTTTTGTCACAATGTGGTTAATTAAATATTTATAATACAACCAATTAAACGAAGCGAGCATATTAATTAAGGGGGTTTACTCATATTAACAACTAAACAAAAAGTCATGTTGAAGAAAAAACCAATCACCTTTTTTATCAAGGTAGACAAAAAAGTGGATCAAACACAATTTGTTTTATGAACCATAGTTTTGCCGTTTTCAGTAGTATTGAACAACGTCGTTCCATTCAACAACAAAAGTGCACGTCTATAATGACGTCATAATCAAGGACAGATTTCTTCTGAAGAAGTTGCAACCATCTTTATTAGAAGAATGCTTGTCCTTCCAGGTCGTTGAGGACGGAAATTGCATGTACAAAGCTTTATCACTGTCATCCCAGTGATTCGGATCCCAAAAGATACGCAAATATCTTCAACTCTGTACGCACCCAGTGCTACTCTCCAACTTCCCACTCAATCTTTCATGGCAAGCTCCGTATTGCTAGACAAAGGAGCATCTTCCTATACCTGAAAAGTCGTGGACCGCGGTGTTAGACGCACGAAGTCACAAGCACGCGTTATCATGTAGACAATTACAAACATTCCCTCACAAATGTATACGCCTAAGCCAGGTACAGTATAAGCCAAATCATTTTGTAAAACTTGGGAAAAAAACGACGAAGAATGAATTGATACAAATATATAAGTGAGACAGAAATAAAAAAAAAAAGAAGAGGACAAAAATCCACCTCATGATGGCTTCACAAGGGATACAAAAATGGAGTAGGATGAAGCTTCCAAGAATGATGCTATGCATATAGGTGTAAAAGAAACGGACGTAAAAGACAGTTTCAATGAGGAAGCAGAAAAATCTTAATGCAATAATGCAGTGTGATCGGGAAAATGCAGAAAAAAATGAAGATATACAAACGTACGACAATACGATAGAAACAGAACAAAGGCCAATCTTTACAACAACAAAAAATCTAATGTAAATCACCCGTACACTCGTTGCC
>OZ023147.1:15704351-15715109 GCA_963675895.2 Styela plicata
TGCACTGAATGTACGGGATTCTCGGTATGGGCGAATGTACGGAATTCATGGTATGTACGAAGTGCACTGAATGTGAGTAATATATGATATAGATACGATGCACGGGGTGTACTGGATGCACATGAGGTAAGTGATACATTGCACGCCGCACCAGCTGCATCCCGAACGTCCTATGTGAATTGAATGCTATATATAGCATGTGGGGACGACTCAACAGATGTTCTGCATTACTAATATTTATTCTTTAAAGAAGAGGGGGAAGCAACAACATTTGCTAAGCCTTTTAATTCAATAGGGGCGGATCGACGTGTGCATCGACGTGTTGTGAAAGTAATTTTAATCGATGAAGCACTCAGTAGTATCTCACCTAGTAGGACTACACACACACTTGAATTGTATCCTGTAGGATTACATCCAGTTGAAGTACACCCTGAATAATAGAACCCATTATGGTTGCACTCGGCAGAATTGCATCCCGTGGAATAACCTTACCCGTTGAGATATTTGCCTATGAATAATATCTGATTAAAAATAGAGTTTTTGTGAGGCATTTTAAATTAAAAATAATTCTGAATAGTCACGGCTTATTATGTCCGTATGGGATGTGCGGGAAATTTTACGCAAATTGATATAAAAGTATAAAATATTTCTACCTTCTTTATCAATTTAATTACAGCGCACCACTCTGTCCATCAACATTTCATTCCAGGCACAAATCGCATCGAGACAAAATAAAATTTTGGAGACATAAACATACTGCAAATGAACTGTCAATACCTAATATATATATTTTTTCCTGTGCCAACCCTTTAAACGAAGGGGTGGTGGATTGTGGCATCCCGATTATGTGTTGGATATGATCAGTCAAAATTTATCTGTATATTGTATTCTCATTTGTAATCAATTTCTTTTTTTACAGATATTTGTGATCATGATTGTGTCGTGGAGCGCGAGTCGTTGAAAATCATTACCATTTATTATGAGATCATCACAGGGATTTTGCCTTTTTGGATAGTGCTACGTTCTTTAATTTTGTCCAACACTTCTGGGTTTACTCTAGTTCACATATGTCTGGCTACTTCCACTGTTTCCATGCGGAACATGGATAGCTGGAAAGGTCCCAGCATACTCATACAAAACATAAGGCTCTTTATCGGTAGAATTAAGAACCCGTGTGATACGACGTTTGTAGGTGTGATGGCGTTGCAACTGACTGTATTGTTGCTTTACAAATAAAATATTTTCGAAATTTGGTTGAGGTTCAGTCGGATCGTAAGTCCTTATTTTCACCCTTCTGCAGTATAAACCACCACACTTATTTATTTCAAACGTTACAAACAAAAGTTACTTTTTCCGAAAAAATGAAGACCTGGAACTTGTTTGAACCCAAGCCCCGCTGTCATGGAGGACGAACACTTGAAGCCCTCATTGTTCATTGTACGAATTTTCAGCAATGAATTTATACATCCCCTCTTTTTACTTCGGAATTTCGGTTAGTTAGAACTGTTTTCTTTTCGCCTAGGAGGTTTTTAACACATTTTTAATAGGCATGAATGCATTTTGTACTAATGCGTCCGATATATGCATATACACGCAGGTGATTTATTATAAATATTATTTGAATATCCTCTGCTATTACTCGCTTCATTTTCCTCTAATGTCGTCTTGATAATCTTCTAAACTAGGCCTATTCGTGACTACAAATTCTTCTTTTTCATCATCCAATTTGGTGTCGATTACATTACCTCCATTTTCAGTTTTAAAATTACTGTCTGACTTTGGTTCTACTTCTATTTTGTCGTCGTGTAATTGTACTGCTTCATTTTTTATACATTAGATTTTTTGTTGTTGTAAAGATTGGCCTTTTTTCTGTTTCTATCGTATTGTCGTACGTTTGTATATCTTCATTTTTTCTGTATTTTCCCGATCACAATTCACTGCATTATTGCATTAAGATTTTTCTGCTTCCTCATTGCAACTGTCTTTTACGTCCGTTTCTTTTACACCTATATGCATAGCATCATTCTTGGAAGCTTCATCCTTCACCATTTTTTGTATCCCTTGTGAAGCCATCATGAGGTGGATTTTTGTCCTCTTCTTTTTTTTTATTTCTGTCTCCCTTATATATTTGTATCAATTCATTCTTCGTCGTTTTTTTCACAAGTTTTACAAAATGATTTGGCTTATACTGTACCTGGCTTAGGCTTGTACACTTGTGAGGTAATGTTTGTAATTGTCTACATGATAACGCATGCTTGTGACCTCGTGCGTCTAACACCTTTCTTTCAGGTATAGGACTTTTCAGGTATAGGAAGATGCTCCTTTGTCTAGCAATACGGAGCTTGCCATGGAAGATTGGGTGGGAAGTTGGAGAGCAGCACTGGGTGCGTACAGGCGAAAAAATCTACTGTACGTATATAGCAGCTTCGAGGACAATTTCGGAAAATCTACAACATAATTTGGTTGATTATTATGAGCTCTATAACTTTTAAGAGTTGAAGATATTTGCGTATCCTTTGGGATCCGAATCACTGGGATGACAGTGATAAAGCTTTGTACATGCAATTTCCGTCCTCAACGACCTGGAAGGGCAAGCATTCTTCTAATAAACCGGGTTGCAACTTCTTCAGAAGAAATCTGTTCTTGATTATGAGGTCATAATAGACGTGCACTTTTGTTGTTGAATGGAACGACGTTGTTCGATACTACTGAAAACGGCAAAACTTTGGTTCATAAAACAAATTGTGTTTGATCCACCTTTGTTACTTGCTAAAAAAGGTGTTTTTTCTTCATCATGCTTTTTGTTAATATGAGTAAACCCCCTTAATTAATATGCTCGCTTCGTTTAATTGGTTGTATTATAAATATTTAATTAACCACATTGTGACAAAAGTATACTGAATTCAGTGCTCCTTTGAAGTGAATTTTATTTACTGTATTTGAAGTCGCTTCGTTGATGCGATTTATATCCATTATGGAATATTAATTTGAATATCATCGAAGAATGGCAATTTTACTGCATTTTAGTTACAGTCAATAATTCTGAATTCTTAATAGATATTCAATTCTCCGTATTTTTGTCACAGTGTTCTGCAATTTATCATCCCATACGTTCAGTACATCCAGCACATTCATTCTGCAAGATGCAATCTCCCGGGTACAACTCCACTGGAAACATTGGGTGCAATTACTCTATATTATACTACTCTATATTATATTATTATTGCTATAATAGAAAACTGCACAATATTATTGAGTGGAATCATACTGGGCGCAATACTATTGGTTTCCATCTCACTCGGCAAAATCCATCTGGGAGAAATCATACTGGATGCATACAAAAACATATATATATATATATACTTCTTCTGCCACAATTTGGATTCCTATTCGGTCACTCCTGCAAATAGCTTTTATAGTCAAATTCATCTTGTCATCAATGAAGGCGTTTATTTCTTGCTCGATAGGTAAATTAACAAGAGTCGACGTAAGTAATTTTGACGAACTATATTTTCCTGAAGCTGAAGTTTCCGGACTATTACCGCCCAAGCCTCCGTATTTCACTGACAGACTCACCAGTTGTCTTTCAAGATTTCATATAACATGAACAAAAGCTGAAGAGATCGTGTGGAGTTGAGATTTTGCTATTTGGCCTGGGTGTCCTAAGTCTGCTAAATTTTGTGGTACCTAGCGCAGGACCAAGATGGCGCTTGCCTTCAGTTGCAATGCTTATACCAGTTCCAGAAAATACTCTGACAGCTTCATCTTTGAATTCATCCTTTACTATAAGATACGTTTTTGAATCAATTGGATAATATCTATATGACTCTCTCAACATACTAAAGCGCGTTACAATTTACTCGGGGGATGCCCTCAGCTCCAACTGGACTCCGATGACACTTATGACCCTGCGACTACTCGTTTGTGTCTTTCTTATCATATTTGTTATATCACGGTAAGTGTCTTTTAAAACGTAGTTTGGTAATCAGGGAAATAATTAATTTAGGATAATTATGAGGAAACGAAAATATATATTGGCAGCTTAGTAATGATATAAATATATAGATAGCTAAAATGTTATGTAAAACATGGCCATAAATCATGATCACATTACAAAATGAATAGATTTAAGAACAATCGAATGAAAAATTTCACCAAAATATAAAACCTGACACATAGGCACGAATGATCGCAAAAATGATGTGTGTTGTGATTCATTTAAAGTCACAAAAATGGTGGAATGGAAACTTATTCTGATATTTCGAAAAAGCTGGTTTCGTGGGTAGATGCCATTTTCATGAAAAAAATATCGGAAAAAAAGAACATCTACCGATATTTTTTTCAAACTGACTTCCTCCGTTGCTATCAGAAATTCTAGTATCGTATGCTAAAAATATTTTGTTGGAGTCTCAAGAAGATGAAAATGGTATTCAAACAGTTTTATTGTTTTCATTTTTCTAAAAATCGAAGCAATCGATGTTTTTTTACTATGAAAATATTGAATGTGCTTTTGTTTTGGTGTAATCAAGATAAATTATACTCCTTATAAGGCACGAAAGTTTTTTTCAATAGAAAATGTTGATATCAGAAGAATAGTTTTCTTGTCGTGTGTAAAAACGACTATCTCTTTTATTTAGCATAATAGGCGTTAATAAAAGAGGCGAGAATAGAGCTTTAATATACATTTCGCGATCTTTTTTTTTTATCCGTTGGAATTTTGCCTTTATAATTGTAATGTATAAATATAAATAATATAAATCATATTTAGTTGACTCGAAAGAAAGTTCCTAAGCATGAACAAACACGCCATGAATAACCAGTACACAATGAAGAACTTCTTTCTATGTGATGAAGCATCTTGATCATTTCCCTTTAATATTTACAGTTTCAAATCAGGATGCCTCCAATAATTAAACCGTAAAACGCATGCAAAATTTTCTCAAAAAACCTTTAATTTTTATATTTTTCCAGAGATAGAAAGTATTGATCTGGGGAATAAAAACAAAAAATATCTTCACAGTAATCTATGATACGCAATCAGGTGTTAATTCCGAAATAACCACGGAACATAAATTTCAAAATTTGCTTTTATTCAGGAAATTGCTATATGTTATATAGGATAAAATAAATGCAACTGTTTCTTTGATAGTCCCACAATAATGTTCATGTTTTAATTGTTTTACTCTTAATGATGCTGTGCGATTTGAGTAATATTCTATTACGTCTTGTTCACATATTCTAGCACTTTATAACTACAATACCCACAAGATTAACCAAACCCCCACAACCTATCCGAAAAAGGGACAAAAAAAAGCGAAAACCAAAACAAACAATACCGAACCCTGGAACAGCTAGACCAAGCAACGTACATGGATAACAAAAAACTACACTCCCGAACATAAACCGAACTCACAACTTAGCATCAACATAAACAAAAACACAAAAAAGAAATAAGACTCAAAAAAATCGGAACATCGTTTGAGAGTACTAAAAACACAACAAACAAAAAAAGTCTAAAAAAAGTACAACATAAAGATTAGACAAATGTGATATACGAGCCCGACCTGATAATAATGTACCATTCTAACAATGACAAGAACACACCAAAGAACAATGACCATAGCCCCACAAATCTAAGACACCGCGTGCGAGGGCTCAGTTAGACAAAAGTACCGCGCCGGAAGACTGCAATACAAAAATGTAGACCATTATAGTGAAACGAATAGCAATGTGACTCGAGACAAACCGCATACTAACCATATACCATAATATATTACAACAATAACGTAGTCCAACACTAATATTTATCATCACACAACATCTACTAGCAACATACCACAACCTTCAACCTAATATAAAGCTAAGACCACTTAATGCAATTTTAAAATACAACACATAACTGACAGTCAGAACTATGGTAAATCATAACAAAGGCTGTTCTACACATTAGTCGAACATAACCTTAACATGTTAACAAATTTTGAATAAGTTAATTATAAACGCTAAATTGCTGAACTAACCACACAAAGCGGCACAAATTAGCGACACCGCTGAAGTACCTCTCTAAGTGTCCTCAGTCACATATTATATAGTCAACTCACATTATTTCGTACTAACGAAGTAGCATCTATCGTCGACAGTGATACTTGTCCATTTTTATTTGTTTTGTCTTTCTACTGTAACTAAAAAACACAGATAACTACCTTTATTATATTTATGATTCAAATATTTCAGTCATATATTGGCAAACTGTTAATAGTGCTTAGTGATATCCACCTTAATGACCCAAATTCATAATGGGAATATTTTTTGATAATAAGATAATTTCAATTCCAAAAGTTAAATCCACCAAAAAATATCCTTACAACATAACAATCTCTTTACATATTTTTTCATACTGACGTAAAGTAAATTACTTCGTTGCTATCACCACTTCTAGTATCGTAAGTTAAAAATTCTTTGTTCGAGGCTCAAGTAGATAAAATATTTTCAAGCAACTCATTTGCCATTTCCATAAATCAAGCTATCGTTTCTACCAATAATTTTGTAAAATACATGTTTTGTTATAATTAGGATAAAATATATTTGCTATCATGCACGAAAGGTTTTTGAATTGAAGATGTTGATATCAAATGAACAATTTTCTTATCGTCTCCTAAGACGACCATGTCTTTTTTTAGATAATACGTGTAAATAAAAGAGGCGAAAAAAAGGTTTAATATTCATTTCACAATCTCTAGTTGAATATTCTAATAAGGCATATCTATTTATTACTAAAAGAAAGTTTTTTTAAGAATGAAACAAGTCACGCTTTGAATACAAAAACTACTGATAGAACTTCTTTTCCATGGTGAGCTTCTCTTCATTTAATATTTCTCTTTCATTATGTCTATTATGAAACAACTTTCTCAAATCTAGTTAAATCGTAATACATAGGACAATTTTTCTCGACACTATTGGGACAACGACCTTTTCGCTCTTGTACAACTGATCACGTTTTTCACACGCAATACTAGTAATTCGAAAACAACACAAAAAGACCCTGAAAATGTCAAAAATTTGCTCTAATTCACTGGAATTTGCTCAACATTTAATATAAAGATAAAATAATCTATCGGACTGATCCTTTGAAGTTCCACAAAAATCGTCTTGTTTTAATATATTCTACTTGTAATGTGCATGAATTAGTAATATTTCAAGTACGCCATCTTACACATATTCCTCAATCTCGCCTATTTCAAGTAAATATATAGATACTTATATAATTTTACGTTTGAGCAGAAATTTTTAACAGCGTACCAACTAACTCAGAAGTTGACTAGAAACCACATCATGCGGATATTTACGTCTCCGATTTGTGTTCATCAAATCCACAATCTCGGGTGTATTTGGAAAATAAACAAGTTATCGTTCTAACATATTCAGTTTTGTATTTATAGAAAAGTCGAACGAAAATAAAGTTAAGAAATATTGGTGCATACAAAATTGAGAAAAATCAGAAAGGAGTCAAATTTTGAAATAAAGATTCTATTTAGTTTGTTGATTGATGTTGCCCTTTTTTAGGATAAAACTACATGTTGTGTAAACACATGATGTTTCAATCAAACACCTCTCATCTACGTCCCAAGAAAAACAAAAGTGTTTGCGAATTTTAAAAACTATTTTATGCAAGCCTAATCACTGATATAAAAATATAGAAGTACACATTCTATAACTTGCTTTCAACACTATGAATCACAATTGCACAAAATGTATACATTAGTACACGTTTATCCAGAAGACAAAAAAGAAACAATTTCATTCAAACCCAGAAAGCTAGAATAACTTGAGGGGGGGGGTTTGGGGGGGGGTGGGGGGGGGTGGGGTTTTGGGGGGGGGCTATGTACGAAGCGAAGGCATCCGATAGATAATGGATTGCTTTCTTGACGTATCGTCAAGCCTATAATAAAGTATTGACATTTGAGGCCAAAAATAATTTTCCGCGCTGAAGACAAAAACAAATTGCGAAAAAAGAATTAGCTTTACATTGATTTGATAACCAAACATATAACAAAAAATATGAAATGGAAAATTATATGTAGAACAGTTGAAAAGGTACGGTTTTGTGGCATGTTGTTTATTCTTTCCTACCAAAAATATATATCTGTTAAGACACAGAACATTTTGTTTTTTAACATCAATAAAAAACAATCGAACTACAAGGAACATCTTTCCTATATTAATCAAACTGAACAATACAAAAAGTGACTCACCTTCGTCTGCTAACACAACTTTTAGTATCGTCAAGTTAAAAAATCCTTTGTTCGACAGGGCTCAAGAGTGAGATAAATTATTTTTCATACAAAACATATTCTTATCATTTCCAAGAAATCATAGCGATCATTTTCTACCAAGACAATATTGTAAAAAACTGTTTTTAGTTCCTAATATAGCTAAAATAATATTTTGCTGTCGTGCATCGAAAAGTTTTTTGAAATTGAAGAATGTTTGGCTATCTCAAAACTGAACCAATGTTCTTACTCCATCACCGAGGACAACCCTGTCCTATATTCTGAGATAACACAATGTTCAATATAAGAACCGACAAAAATAAAGCGTCTTTAATACTCTAATTACACAAATCTACTTTGAAAATTCTACTACTAACTTCTATTTATTTGACAAAAAGACTACAATCTTTAAAGCATCAACACTTACGCATATGAATAAACACAGTCTACCTGAAGAACCTTCTTCCAAAGCTGAAGCTTTTTATATTTCTTCTCTATTTTTCAGTATAAACACACTTCTCAAATAGATTAAAATCGTAATACAATAGACAATTTTCTCAACAATCATACGACATTCATTTTTCTTTTCAGAGTTTTGAAAGATTGTTGATCTTGACGACACAAACCTTAACTACCGACAAGTCTGAACATTTGAACAAACAGAACACTTACACAATGGATCAATGACAATGTCCAAGCTACACAGAGAATGATAATTTCAATACAAAAAAACACAACTTTGAAAGTTTGGAAATACAGCTTCGCACCATAGAAAGAGAACAAACATATGAAAAAAGAAAATGATTAATGATTCCATGTTTACGCACGATTTCTTCGTACAAATAACACATGAAAACTCACAACATCTTGAACGCAGCGATAGGTATGTCGTTGCGCGTAATGAGACAAAGAGCGTACCGCCCACTGACCTACTGGTCACCGTTCTTTAACGCAAATCTCCTGTAATCAGAGACATACACGATAGCAAAATTTGCTTTAACTCACTGGAAATTGCTATATTTAATATAGGATAAATTAACATGCAACTCTTCCTTTGATGTTCCACAATAATGTTCATAATTTAATAATTTTTCTTATAATGTGCATGATAAGTATATTCTATTACGCCATGTTCACTTATTCTTGCCTTTTATAATAAAATATATAAATACTTTTATAAATTTTGTTTGTAGAATTTTTGCGTCAAACTAGCTCAGAAGTTGACGAGAGCTTTATGGGAATTTACATCTCGTTTATGTTTTTAATTCATATCACGGGTGTTTTATTAAAAATACCAAGTGACGTCGAAATTATAATATGTAATTATGGGAAAGTCGGCAAAAATAAAGTATGGGTATATGGGAATAATCGAAAAATTAGAACGAGTCCAATTTGAAATAATGATTATTCTATTCGTGATTGAGATTGTCCCTTTTTATGATTAAACTTCAGTGAGTATATTAAAGTTTCAACGTCCAAGAAAAATAAAAGTGTTGAAATTGGACAATATTTTGCAGCTTAATCATTATATATATATATATACAAATTTATAACTTACTTTTATCATGATCCCATTGAAAAATGAATAGTATACGAAGAATCGAAAAAGAAAATTTCTTCAAAGCAGAAATCTAAAATACTTGATTGTTCGCGATGGCACATGACTGATGATGGATTGCTTTCTTGGACGCTCGTCAAACCGATTAAAGTATTGACATTTTGGGCAAACATATCTTCAACGGAAGAAAAATATCTTGCAAAAAAAAGTATTGTTTTCATTGACTTGATACCACAAAAATAGTAAAATGGAAAATTATTTAGATAGTTAAAAGGGTTGGTTTTGTGGGATGTTTTGTTTTTCATCATAAAAAAATATCGTAAAAAGGGAACATCTTCCGGTATTTATTCATACTGACTTAAAGTGATTTCCTTCATTGCTATCACAAATTCTAGTATCGAAAGTTAAAAATTCTTTGTTTGAGGCTCAAGAACATAAAATATTTTCAAGCAACTATTCTTATCATTTCCATAAATCATGCGATCGTTTCTACCGACAATATTGTAAAATACTTGTTTTGTTGTAATTAGGATAAAATATATATGCTATCATGCACGAAAGGTTTTTGAATTGAAGATGTTGATATCAAATGAACAATTTTCTTATCGTCTCCTAAGACGACCATGTCTTTTTTTAGATAATACGTGTAAATAAAAGAGGCTAAATTAAAGGTTTAATATTCTACTGGCTTCTAATACTGGCTTATTTAGTTGACTAGAAGAAAGTCTTTAGCATGAACAAGTACGCTTTGAATAACAAGACTACTGAAGAACTTCTTTCCATGGTGAGCTTTTTATATTTCTTTCATATTTTCAGTATGAAACACTTTCTCAAATAGTTAAATCGTAATACATAGACGAATTTTCTCACACTAATGGGACGAAGAACTTCGCTCTTGACAACTGATCACAGTTTTTCACGCAATAGTGT
>OZ023147.1:15715209-15727591 GCA_963675895.2 Styela plicata
TTGTTTTTTCTGGGTTTGTTCTCTTTTACTCTTGCGTTTTACACAAGGGCAATGCTCTACATGCATTTACTTACGTTTTCCAATGAAACAGAACATTTTGCTATGGAAGCTAACGCAGAGGGCTTGTTTCTTTTTTTGCGTTTGTGCTTTGTACGCATGTGAACACGATTAACGCAAACCAATGTAAGCGTGCCGTTTTTATTTTATTACCCGGAACGTAATACAACGCATTGGTAAGACAACTTCACGTGTATTGTGGCCTTTAGGATGCTATTGCTCGAAAAAACAGACTGTAAAGTTACCAACTTAAGTTATTTAGCATCTCTACATATGTCATAAGATCTTTAAAAATATGATAAGATTATCATAACTTTATATACCAAAGGCTTGAATTTTGTCCCATACCTATCATTTTGAAAGAAAAATTAAAAAAATATCTTTTCTCTTTCTGCAGTCCGCTACCTGGCCGTCAACATTATGCATTCTGTCTTCGACAAGTCATAAAAATGTGCCAATGTTTAAAACGCGTTGATGAAGAAAACAGATCTTCTGAAACATATATTGTTGCATTTTGGAAACATGAGATGCAACGTCTTTTCGCTGATCAATTATGTCGATCATCTGATCTTGCCTGGTTTGAACGAGCAGTTGAAAGTGTTACGAAAGAATTTTTCAGTCATGCTGCACAAAATACTGATGAAGATGGAAAAGATGATGCTGAAGCTTCACCTTTGTATTTTACTACGTTTCCTGGTAACTTATTTTGTTTCATACATTAACATTTCCCACATTCAACGAAAATCAGAGAATCAGGCTTAGTGTGGTGTTGTGTATTAACGCAGTTTACCAGTTTGGAATTCAGTATCTGGATTTTAAGAGATAGGATGGTATTTAAAATTAATCCAGATCGTATTTAAACACTGGATAACAGATCAAGATCTAATTTCATCTAAAACATTAAACGAATTTTTTTATAACCACTCTTTAAAGTGGATCCCCCTGACCAAGGCCCCGTACAAGCGGCCACTTATATAGATGGACAAGGATAAAATTGTTGATAAAATATTTTATTTCTAGTTCGGCTCAGCCTACCAAAGTTATAACATACTAGGTTGAGTAGTGGGCACTGGGCATGGATTACCAATTTGACTTGCAGGGACTCGAACCTGAGATCTTCAATCAGTAATGCCAACATGATAACCATTTTTTTAATACTTGCAAATTACAAATGAATCTGATTCGTGAATAGAAACTCAATTCAATGAAATAATTATGCAAACCCAGGTCAGATGCAGACTTCTGTTTTTCAAAGAAAACTAAGAACTATCTGTTATTTGAGATGACGTCTTGGCCTCTCGAATTGTGGAGTTTTCAGTCTATTTTTTCTGGCGTTAACCAACTGCAATATGGCTGTCTGATGTTTGAGCTTTTTGGGCGATTTTGATCATTAGATATTCTATTCAATTTTGACATTCCTCCTATTCAACCTACTGTGAGCACTATGCACTATAAAAGAGAATTTTAAAACAGAATCGGTTATAGTTTTCTCGAAAAGTATTTTCAGCAAGTTGAGTAATATATATCTAATGTTCATTTTAGTTGATTCAAAAGTACAACACAGACCACTGGCATCGAACTCAAGAGAAACCACCAAAGTTAAACTCTATCCATTACCTGAATTGAGAGCAGCTTATGAATATTTACAGGTAACTTGTATCACGTAATCTGAATTACTTTTTCTATTCTTGTTCTATTATTTTAATACCTCTCTTAATAGTCTATGATTTCAGGTGCTGCTTCTATCCTTACCTCGAGTGAATTTCAGAAGGGGTTTAGTTTGAAAGATATTGATAATTTAATATTACTATAGATAGAATATGATTTCAACATTTCGAACAAACGAAGTTGCTTATATTTGACCAGATTTTGTGAAGTTTTGTAGCAAAATCATGATTTATGCCAAATTTTACAATGTAAAATTTGGCATATATCATGATTTTACTTCAAAATAAATTAACATAGAATAAACAAAAATTGACTGAAATAAAGTATACATAAATAGTCACTTTTGAATATTTTTTAATCAAATCATTTTGAATCAATACTAATCTTATTTTCTTATAGAATTTTAGAGAAAAATTTCAATAAATGGCTTATAGCATCAATATATCGACAGAAATGTATTGGAATATATAGAAAATTTCAATATACCTGATATCTGATGGAAATTTTGCTCAAAAACTTCATCAAATCGGTCTGAATCGCAGAAATGATATTCTCAGTGTAAAAGTGACAAATATATACATCACTTTTTTTTTTCATTGAAATTCACTCTGAGAAAAGCCGGAAACAGTTCCCAGAGGGAACCAACCAACAGCCACTCAATAGCAAAGTGCTACTGAAAGATGTAGTACCAGCAACAGCACTCTAAACGGAAAACATTCCAAACTGAACTGAGCAGACATGGTGAAGTGCAGCGAGTGGTATCTGCCCTGGGCGATGGCAAACTATTTATATATTGAAATCGCTTCCGGCTTTTCATCACCACTGTATCTTATAACTATCCCACTATCTTTGTTTCAGGCTCATGTAACTCATTATAACGAAGATCGACAAGTTACTCAAGATTCTATAACTCGACTCATGTTGAGTGATGATGTTTTACTTCATGTTATTAGAATGCACCGTGTACTTTCGTATTATTATGGGTAAGTTTTGACAAAACAAATTCATTTATATCCGATAATTGATAATTTTTCTTCGAACTGAACATCAGATTGCAACATGGTGGGCGCGATGGCCTAGTGGTTAAACATGTTGGTATCGCAGGTTGAAGATCTCGGGTTCGAGCCCCGGCGAGTCCGGCTCGCTTATCCATGCCCACCACTCAACCCAGGGTGTAATAACTTGGGTAGGCTAAGCCGAACAGGAAAAGATCATATCTTTCCAGTAATTGTAACCCTGTCTGCCTATAAGTGGCCGCTGTTACAGGGCCTTGTTCAGGATGACCCACTCAAAGAAGTGGCTATAAAAAAAAAAAAAAAAAAAAACATTAAAATCATAAATTATGACATTTTCAATATCCTAGAAAAATTTGCATTTCAAAACTGACCGTACTATTTACCAAGCTTGAGGTGAAGTGCACGGTTCAGTTGGTAGAGCGCTAGGCATATGCTACGAGCTACGCATCTCTAAAGTCCGGATTTGAATCCCGATAGGAAGGATTATATGCGTTAGGTCTGTATGAGGCCTCGCTTGTGCGTGTTGGTTCAAGTTAGCACTTCTCATGGCTTCCTCCAACGACTGGGTCAAATGTCAAGCCAAAACTTTCGATACGTATTGGAACTGTCGGCAGAAAGGTTGTAGTTCCCCATATGGTTAAGTTGTATTCTCAGCTTTTCTCTGCCACAGAATAAAAATGTAAATGTAGCTACACTAGATCTCAATATTTTCAGCTTTGTTGCAACCTAAGTATAAAGTTATTGATCTGAATCATTATTGCCATCATGTTTGTAATAAACCTAGCAATGTCAAGAATATTCAATTTGGCGTTCATGGTTTTTTTTTTATCCCCGTTCGAGACTAAAATCATCCTGATTTATATAGTTTCTAATATTTGAAGTAAATTTCGATGCAGTTGATAATATTGTGGCAAATTTCTTAACATGTTATTGATTTTATTAAGAAAAACATTTTCAATTTTATTACGAAATCAGAATATGTTTAATGTTGGCTTTTCTATAAATATGCTAGCGTTACATTTTAAAAGACTCATTTGAGGTTTTGTAGAACATTTCATTCACTTTTATCAAATTTTCACAGGGGGAGCATGACAGTTGTCGGAGCTGTAGGATCCCATTTATCAAATTTAACAAAACTTGCTCTTCATGTCGCCGGATTACAACCGTTTAAAGTTGATGCATCGAGACCTGCTACCTTCTTCGACAGTCTGAGAACAGCTGTGAGAATTGCAGGAACAGAAGGCGTACCAGTGGTGGTGGTGTTGACGGCGAGGTAGATTAAATTATTTTTATTTTGTCATGTATGAGCCACAGTGACACACACCTGACAAATTTTTTTCATTTATACTGTTGATCTGAATTTACACTAAAGATGCCTACAACAAAATGAATTTTTTCTTGTCCATAACATTAGTGAACCTCCACATAAACCTTGCTCTGTTCGTAATGAGAAATAGTTGTATTTTTTCACTGTTTGCTCGATTGTAGATGTTGATTGCCAAATTTACTGATTTTTTATTTTTTCGTCTAGGAAAGCGGCAGTATAAGCATTACGGTAATTTGATTTTTTCTTACGTTTGAATTCATATAATCGTAAAATTAATATATTTTCTTCTTTCATCCGCCATTTTGGCTTTTTGGTTTTCATTAATTGTTTACTACCGTAAATCTTTATATAAAACATACTATATTTCAGAGATTTGTACGATCCATCATTCTTGGATGCAATTAACAGTCTTCTTATTGCTGGCGAATATCCTCATTTATTTTCGAATGATGAGATTGAAGGATTGTTACAGGTGATATTTTTTTAAAACTCGTCAATTCGCTCAAATTGCTCTTGTGATTTTGAATTTGCGTTTTCTTCTCTGAATGCAGAATTTCAAATTTCTGCAGAGAAATATTATAAAACAAGTACAACAACGAGCCAACGAATGGCCACTTAATGGCAATGAGTTACTACAATAAGTGGAAACCTCTCAAACAGAACTGAACTTTATGACTGATATATCCATTTGAAATGCTTAAATAAAACTAAGGGTTTATATGATATGTGTCTAGTTGAAAAGACAATGAGACAATTAGGTATTTTATTTTTTGAGCCAAAAAATTACTACGGCGCATAATTACAGTATACTGTAAAAAAAAAATCTTTATACAGGATTTGCTTTTTTTATAAAATATGAAATTTTTGCAATATTATCCAATTTTAAAAGGTAATATTTTTGGCATTTAAAAGATAAATATCTCACAAGTAAATCCATTCATTGTTCTGGTAAAAAAAATCAGCCAAAATTATAGGTCTCTCCAATTAACAGTTTTTTCTAAATTTTTGATCACCCACACATTGCATATCACGGTAAATATGCACAAATATTCAGCAATATTGAAGTCAAAAATTGTATAGAAGATCGCTTCAGGTTCAAAAATGAGTATTTGGCCAAAAATATTGCTGTTGCGGTGTTACTGAAAAAAACAGTTTTGTTGTGATAAAATGTTGCTTACTGAATTTATTTTGCTCAATTTTTGTGGGTTTCATATAATTTTTCTCTGGAAAAGATCAATGAGCAAACCTACCATTTTCTCTCTATCAAGGTCGTCAAGATTGATGATCTTGGCATCTTGTTTTATAATGGAGCATGTACTTTTTTTAATTCTAGTATATAATGGAACAATATCGAAACGAATCCGATCAGGTAAAAGTTTGTACCGGTACACAGTAATAAGTATTCTCAATCATGATTTATTGCTTGTCTGAAGCAGCAAATTATTTTATTTACCGTAATGATTCAACTTTATAAACAGAATTCATATTGGTTCAAAGCTCTATAACCCCATATTTTCTGTAATTAATGTTTTCCGTAGTTGAAATATATTTTGTCAAGTATGGCCATTGGTGGATTGCACCATTAAGGAGCGTCTCACCTATGGTACGTACTTGACAAAATTAAATTACTGAGTAGGTTTTAACTTGACTAGATAAAATTGAAATAAACAGAAAAAAACTCACGATCACGAAATGCGGCTTGAATATATATATATATTTTTTTTCTTTATAGCCACTTCTTTGAGTGGGTCACCCTGTACAAGGCCTTGTAACAGCGGCCACTTATAGGCGGACAGGGTTACAATTACTGGAAAGATATGATCTTTTCCTATACATATACAGGCATTTGTTAAACACTTTTGGCTTGTAACATGCACAGTGTGATGATGATTAAAATGTATTTCTATAAGACTACTACTGGTACATGCTTTGAACTTTTCTGAGGAGATAACTCTGTTTTTGCTTGGCTCTTGTGTTAGGAATAAATCATAAGTGTACATCTCCAAATGACATTGGAGTTCATTTAAGGAATTCAACGCCTCATGGCTATTGCTGGGCAATTCGATTCAGTGAATCTCTCATAGGTACAAAACCTTGCTCAGTTGGTTGGAATTTTTCATTTTAACGACAAAATGCTCTTGGTTTTGGTCAAATTTGACAAAAATTGATTGTGATTTGTCGTTAAAATGAAAATTTTCGCTTTTGGACTGGAGTGTATTTGAAAATACATCGCGTTCAATTCTGTTCAAGCTAATATTTGTAATTCGCAACTATAAATTACTTGATTATCATATTGGTGACAATATTAGTAACAGTAAAAATGGGATATTTGTATATTTTTGGAATCAGCGATTCGATCTGATTCGAATCAGATTCGAATTCTAAATGATTCGGTTCTGCCCAGCCCTTCTCATGGCTGACCCGAGCTTTTAGATCACTTTGAATTACTTTGAATCATTATGAATTCTGCTCTATATAATACCAGTCCACGTCAAAATTCTTCACTCCTAATCAAATATATCAAATCTGCTTTTACGAATCAACCTTAGTACCTAACATTTAATCATATAACAATACTATCACTCAAACTCTAATAAACTCAACTTAGCCTAACAAAATTTATGCGAATTGCAATTTCATCATTTTTTTAGTGAAACATTAGCTTTTAATCGTGATTTGAATTTTTATTGGGAAATTTTTTGTCAAACACATTTTTAGATATTTTTATTGACTAATTTGTCTTTTGTAAAGTACATACCCAAATGGAAGACTAAAAAATATGATTCCAATATGATGATGCCTGATATTTTTACTTTTTATCTGTAAAATGAAATAGAATAACAAATAATATTGCCATTGATTATTCATCAGACTTTGCATGAATTTTATTATCGAAATTTAGTTTATCCAATAGAAAATGAAACTAAACTTTTATAGCAGATAGGGTCATTTTTGGGACGTCCTTATTCACTCAAGTATTATAAAATATTATAGGTATTATATTCCTGAAAATTGATTTATTTTGCAGTGGAATCATGATATATGCCAGATTTTAACTCTTTAACACTGGATGCCGTACTAGCGGCAAGCCCGTGAACGTATGACTCTGAAAACTGCTATAGCTCGACAAGCCCCTTGCTTAGTTCAGTGATATCTTGCCAATTGATAAATTTCATTTCGGATATTTTTGATGTCGATCGAAAGCTAATGTCGTCGATTATTTATAATTAAAATTAATTATTTGTACAAGTCATGAAATTTGCGTGTACAAAGGTGAATCTAAATAGTTTTCTAAAATATGAAGAGCGTTCATCAAAGCACAATTCGAAAGATAAGTCTTCAAGTTTTTGGTAACTTTTATATTTATGTTGCCTTACAATTATGACAATTATTTAAAGAAAAATTCTAAACATAAGTTAGGAAATTTTGACGAAATAATATGAGAATAAATTATACTCAAAACATAGAAGCCGTGTGTGGTCAGAGTGGGAGAGTAACATCACCATGGCATGTCCGAGTTCGAAGAGTTGAGTTGTAAAATTTGGCATGAATAATTCATGCTGCAAAATGGGCAAGATAACCATTTTAGTGATTTCTTTTATCTGAAATATTCAATCATCATTCTATTTATATATATAAAGTATATAATCAATTGTTGAAAATGCTTATCTGAGTAAGTCTGATATTGGTCAGACGAAATGTTACTGAAATCAATTTGTGCGTACAGAAAGACTCTTCAATCCAATTCATTGACCATTCTGCCTGAGCCAGAATTATTGACTTTTAGTCAAATTTTTCTGAGTATGCTTGTTTTGAATTCAACT
Source organism: Styela plicata (assembly GCA_963675895.2). NCBI lineage: Eukaryota > Metazoa > Chordata > Ascidiacea > Stolidobranchia > Styelidae > Styela > Styela plicata. The sequence continues at coordinate 15,723,102 of OZ023147.1, forward strand.
ATGATAATGTATTATTAAATATAGCATGTCATGCAATTTTCGATTATTTTAGGTTCTTGCACCAATCCTAAGAAGAAGTCATCCGAATATGATGTCAGATCCTATGAAATTCTTTGTATCTCGTGTTAAATGTAATCTACACATTGTATTGAATTTACCACCAAATCATAAACTATTGAGAGATGCTTTACAAGCTTATCCTGGAATTTTATCTGAAACTCAGGTAAGTTAGTCGATGAGAGCAATTGTCTAATTTCTAACTGAGAGAGAGAAAATTTATAAATAAAGATGACAAACACACAGTGACAAACTGAGACTTTTTGGTCAAAGTGAATCTGTGTTGGCAAAAGATTGCAACTTGAATCTAGTTTTACTTTTCATGACAAATGAACATTTCCATGTGTTGTAAGTTTCGATTGTAATTGGAAATAAAAATGCTCCAGGAAAAGGGATTATACTATATTAGCTTGTTAAAAGAAGATGTCCTGTGAAGCATTCGTTTTGCCGTTATTTTACATGTTTTTTTGTTTGTTTCTAAAATATTACCAGATCATATGGATTCGAGATTGGCCTCAAGAAGTATTGATTCAACAAGCAGAATTCTTCATCAACAATGAAAATGTCGCAAAAGAAGCAAGTTCAAAGACTAGAGAATATCTCACAATGGCCATTGCAAACATCCACAGGTTAACTTGATTCTTATCTGTGCTGTTTTACTTTGTAACACACATGCATGTTGAAAGTAAATTGAATTTCAGCGGACGCCTAACATCTTACTAAAAGTCCCAAAATTTAAGTTGAATTTCTTGATCATCTGAAGATATGAGCAGACTTGTTTCATGGGATTCATCAGTTGTGCTACCTAGAGACTATTTTCAATGTAGTGTATATATAACGACATGAGTTTACTCAACAATCAGTCAAAACAGTTCATAAATGCTCTAAAGGATTTTTTAGCATTATAAATATAGGCATGCGATTTTAGTGTTGTATTCAGTGGATATTATAACAAGTAATTTTTCTAGCTTTTGCTTGGAATTTGGAAATGAGCACAAATGCTTTTTGGCCAGAGAAGAATTTTTTGTTTGTAGCTCTGGAAGGTTTCCATGAAAATAAAAAAAAATAAGCCTTAGCTTGTCTTATGCATTATCAGCACATTGTTAGCATTTTTCATATCAGGAGTATCTCTCATGAGCAAGGCTGGTAGTACGGTACGAAGTTTGGTAGCGTACAATTGTATTTTCCAGTACGATAGTACGGTACGATTCAATTTTCGTACTTGGTACGGTACGAAGTTCGGTATTTATTCCATATCGTACTATTTTTCGTACCTTCGCATTACACCATATTCTTCTCAGATAATTTCATTTAACATCTATGCTGTTTTATCTATGCAGATAAAATAGATTGTTTCTATCAAGGATTTTTTTAAACTAAAGGGCAATTTTAAACTGATTGAAAGCAGCCCAGGTATGGCAATAAAATATGCAACTGATTTATTTGAGCTGATTAGATGAGCCATGTTGTATATTGCTTTTACTGTCCTGTATTTTGAACCTGATAGTAAAAAACTCTATCACTTTGATCTAAGATGTTGGTGATGTTTCTTGCGGGGGCCTGATTATATAATAATAAGGCTGTTTTGGACATTGGTAGTTGGTATGGTTCGAAATTGCTGCCTAGCGAATCGTACCTGTACTGGTATGAAATTTAGTACGATAAATGAAAAATATTAATCGAACTGATTTCCGTACTGGTACGTAGTTCGGTACGATGTACGAAAAAAATAATATTGTACAGTGTGAAAAGTTTCCGAACGATACAGTAAGAAGTTCAGTACTAAATTATTTTGCTGGTTCGATAGTACGATAATTATTTCCCACTGTACCGTACTACCCCTTGCTTTACTCTTGCTTATGATCATGAGTGACTATGATAAGTTCCCGTTTTTTTTAGTTTGACACTTCGCGATTGCAAGCAGACGTTATGGAGCGGAGACACAAACCCAACAGTTTCTGTCACTGGTACAAGTGTACAAACCAAGAAAGATAAAGAAACAATCAAAGTTGAAAAATATGATTTACCAAATCTTCCATATTCTAAGACTATTTTGTTGGAAAGAATTAATTTAATGCACAGGTGAGTTTGCAATGCAATATTTGAATTTATATTGCATTGTAATTATATCTGAATTTGATTCGCATACTTTTTCGTTCGGATTGAAACTGTAAAAGGCAATTTGAATCGATTCAGAGCTCAATTTATTCGAATGAATCGTTCATAGGAGCAAAAACTATAATTTTTATTTTTAACGACAAAATGCAATCGATTTTGGTCAAATTTGACCAGAATCGATAGCATTTTGACGTTGGAATATGAAATTGTTGCTCGTAGACAGTGTAGTGGGAATTGAAAAAACACTACAAACTATCAATTTCTTGATAACCATGATGGAGACAAGTTGTATTAGTATAAATGTAATATTTGTTATTTACATGGAATTAGTGATTTGAATTCTAACATTAAAATTCTATGTTATTTATTCAATTCTTTCAGGGATTTTAAGAACAGTGCCTCAAATGAGATTTACATTGGTCCGTATACTTATCGAAAATTTATGCATTGTCTTCATACATTGTATAATGCCGCGAGTGAAAAGTTGAGGAGAGAAACAGGAAGACTGCGACATGCACTCGACACTTTGGATGAAACTCGCAATGATGCAAGATTAATGCAAAAGGCTATTGGGGTATGCGATATATAAAAGTTGAAATCCTTCACCTGTAAAAGTCATAACATTGTAGTAGTGTTTGTGTAGCTAAGCAGTAGTACTTATTTGCGAAAAAAAAACAAGAACTTAAATGTGAGTACCGTATTTTGTGGCCGATAAGTCGCTACTTTTTTCCAAAACTTTTGTTTCTGAGACTTATACGCTGCGACCTATGTATTGTTTTTTCCGACCCACAGCGAATTGTGAAGCGTTTTATATTATGGTATATAAGAAGTATATATATAAGATGACGCGGCGAGCGCATGTACTTTCAAGATACGTCAAATTGTAGAGAGATTTGAATTAAATTGATAATAGACTGCACCCAAATTTACGGTGTACCTAGCACATGCTCGATCTTTTTTGCTTGCAGACATTAGCGAGTTTTCATTGGTACCCGTCATACATGCGATTTAATTTGATGCTGATCCGATCGTGTGTGATCATCAATCGGAACGGCCAGTATTATATCATTCATTGCAAAACGGCGCAATAGGAAATGTATGTAGTTTGAAATCGACGCCAGCCTCTAAATTAATGAAACAAGGAATTTAAACTTAGCAAGTTCGACGCAATTACTTGACGTTTTGACAATGACACAATCGACGCCAGCCTCTAAATTAACGAAACAAGGAATTTAAACTTAGCAAGTTCGACGAGAATTACTTTGACGTTTTGGCGATGACGCAATCGACGCCAGCCTTTAAATTAACGAAACAAGAAAAATCTACAATTGTGACATCGAGAAATATATTTCGGTATTTAAAAGCCTGATTATAAAAAAAAAATAAATTATTTTTATCGCCAATAATATATTGTTTTAAATACCCCCCTAAGGAATTTAAACTCGGAAGGTTTGCGCGAATTACTTTGACGTTTTGACAATGACGCAATCGACGGCACCCTTTAATCAACAAAATCAGTCAATCATGAAAGTTCCACAATTGTACATTTTCACACTGTGTCTGTGATAATGTTTTGTACTATTGTAGAAACTGCTTCTGTTAAGTATGTTTTGTTTATGTTCACGACATGACGTCTTGGTATGCAATGTATTGAAATGCAAAATGTGTATCTCGATAAACAATAATTACAACAACAAGAAATGGCGAAATTAAATCAGAACCCTTCAAATTCTTCGTCTTCGGTGTCGGAGGAAAACAGATCATACAAAGGTGATTGGTTTGTAACGATCGGCTTAGAAGCGGGCACTTCAATTTTGTCTGAAAGGGAGTAAAATATACCAGCTTTCTTAAAACCATTCACTACGCACTCCGAGCTCACTTGTTCCCATGCTTCAACAATCCAACGCGACACTTTGAAGGGAGAAAAACGATGTTTTATGGTCATCGGGACATTGCACACCTGGACAAAAACGATACTGCCCTCGTTCCATGCGTCTGAGTTAATGAATTACTGTACGTTATTACTTTAGCGTTTGATAAGGCGCAGCGTATGTTTCCGTTTTTGAGGAGTCGTTCACGGACGCTCTGCGACCATTACGGTGCTGCGTCATATCTGTGTACAAAATAGTAAAATTTTACAAAAATGACCCTTTGCGACCATTACCACGGAGGTGCTTATAGGCCGCAAAATACGGTATGTAAAATAAAAGCAGAGGTGCCCATGTGACCCCACACTGTCTACTACTGGATCTTGAGTGCTCTTGAATTTCATCCTATCCCTTTATACATCAAATTTTTTTATTTATACCATTTTC
>OZ023147.1:15727691-15738963 GCA_963675895.2 Styela plicata
TAAGGGATAGGATGAAATTTTTGCTGTAGAGTTAGGGTTGTAGGAGAATTTAGCTTAAATAATATTATGAGTTATGTTAAAGCTTATCCGATATCTAGAATTACTGGCTAGAGAGTACAGATAAAATGAGAAAATATACAACTATTTTTTTCATAGCGACCTATTTAAATGGATCACCCTGAACAAGGCTTCGTAACACTGGCCTCCTCAAAGACAAACAGTGCTTTCGGAAAGATATGATCTTTGGCCTACCCAATTACCACACCCTGGGTTAAGTGATAAGCATGGATTAACGAGCCGGATTTACCGAGATCTAAAACCACTAGGCCATCGTGCATTTGTCATCCAAAAAATCTTCCCCACAATCTATCATTAACGGAACTACCGGCACATTCTCAATTTAAACCTGAAACAAAATATAGTCGGTCACAAGTGCAATGCTACCCGAACAAGAACTCCAGTACGAAGAGAAAGGCAACTCCCTAGCATGCATATTACAAGTTAGAAGCAACATTCAAAATCCAGTGGGGGACAGTGTGGGGTCACATGGGCACCTTTTTTTAATATACATAGCATCAATCAGCCCAATGGATCTGTTGCTATAGTAATTTTGATCCACACTTTGTTAAAAATTCTTGAAAAATGCATACATTTTTTGTATCATTTTGATTTTTACTTATCGTACTCGCATTTCAGTTCTTAATTTTTTTCTTTGCAAATAAACACTACTACAATAATGTTGAAGTGACTTTTACAGCTGAAGGATTTCAAACCTCTATATATATCGCATACCCCAATAGCCTTTTGCATTAATCTTGCATCATTGCGAGTTTCATCCAAAGTGTCGAGTGCATGTCGCAATCTTCCCGTCTCTCTCCTCAACTTTTCACTCGCAGCATTATACAATGTATGAAGACAATGCATAAATTTTCGATAAGTATACGGACCAATGTAAATCTCATTTGAGGCACTGTTCTTAAAATCCCTGAAAGAATTGAATGAATAACATAGAATTTTAATGTTCGAATTCAAATCACTTGATAGTTTGTAGTGTTTTTTCAATTCCCACTACATTGTCTACGAGCAACGATTTTCATATTCCAACGTCAAAATGCTATCGATTCTGGTCAAATTTGACCAAAATCGATTGCATTTTGTCGTTGAAAATGAAAATTCTAGTTTTTGCTCCTATGAACGATTCATTCGAATAAATTGTGCTCCGAATCGATTCACATTGCCTTTTACAGTTTCGATCCGAACGAAAAAGTATGCGAATCAAATTCAGATATAATTACAATGCAATATAAATTCAAATATTGCATTGCAAACTCACCTGTGCATCAAATTAATTCTTTCCAATAAAATAGTCTTAGAATATGGAAGATTTGGTAAATCATATTTTTCAACTTTGATAGTTTCTTTATCTTTCTTGGTTTGTACACTTGTACCAGTGACAGAAACTGTCGGGTTTGTGTCTCCGCTCCATAACGTCTGCTTGCAATCACGAAGTGTCAAACTGAAAAAAAAACGGGAACTTATCATAGTGAATCATGATCATAAGCAAGAGTAAAGCAAGGGTAGTACGGTACAGTGGGAAATATTTATTGTACTATCGAACCAGCAAAATAATTTCGTACTGAACTTCTTACTGTATTGTTCAGAAATTTTTCGCATTGTACGATATTATTTTTTTCGTAAATCGTACCGAACTAGGTACCAGTACGGAAATCAGTTCGATTAATATTTTTCATTTATCTTACTAAATTTCGTACCAGTACAGGTACGATTCGCTAGGCAGCAATTTCGAACCATAGCAACTACCAATGTCCAAAACAGCCTTCTTATTATATATTCAGACCCCCGCAAGAAACATCACCAACATCTTAGATCAAAGTGATGGAGTTTTTTACTATCAGGTTTAAAATACAGGACAGTAAAAGCGATATACAACATAGCTCATCTAATCAGCTCAAATAAATCAGTTGCATATTTTATTGCCATACCTGGGCTGCTTTCAATCATTTTAAAATTGCCTTTTAGTTTAAAAAAATCCTTGATAGAAACAATCTATTTTATCTGCGCCTCATTATGAAACGGCATATATGTTACATGGAATTATCTGAGAAGAATATGGTGTAATGCGAAGGTAAGAAAAAGAGTACGGTGCGCGTATGGAATAAATATCGAACCTCGTACCGTACCAAGTACGAAAATTGAATCGTACCGTACTATCATACCGGAAAATTCAACCGTGCGCTACCAAACTTCATACCGTACTACCAGCCTTGCTCATAAGGAAGAAGTCCTGATATTACAAATGCTAGACACAGTGTTAATAATGTATAAGACAAGCTTAAGCTTATTTTTTTATTTTCATGGAAACCTTCCAGAGTTACAAACAAAAAATGCTTCTCTGCCCAAAAAGCATTTGTGCTCATTTCCAAATTCCAAGCAAAAGCTAGAAAAATTACTTGTTATAATATCCACTGGATACAACACTACAATAGCATGCCTATATTTATACGGTTAAAAAATTCTTGAGATTATTTATGAACTGTTCTGACTGATTGTTGAGTAAACTCATGTCGTCATATATACACTACATTGAAAATAGTCTCTAGGTAGCACAACTGATGAATCCCATGAAACAATTCTGCTCATATATTCAGATTAATCAAGAAATTCAGCTTAAATTTTGGGACTTTTACTAAGATGTTAGGTGTCCGCTGATATTCAGTTTACTTTCAACATTCCCATGAAACAATTCTGCTCATATATTCAGATTAATCAAGACATTCAGCTTAAATTTTGGGACTTTTACTAAGATGTTAGGTGTCCGCTGATATTCAGTTTACTTTCAACATGCATGTGTGTTACAAAGTAAAACAGCACAGATAAGAATCAAGTTAACCTGTGGATGTTTGCAATGGCCATTGTGAGATATTCTCTAGTCTTTGAACTTGCTTCTTTTGCAACATTTTCATTGTTGATGAAGAATTCTGCTTGTTGAATCAATACTTCTTGAGGCCAATCTCGAATCCATATGATCTGGTAATATTTTAGAAACAAACAAAAAAACATGTAAAATAACGGCAAAACGAAAATGTTTCACAGGACATCTTCTTTTAACAAGCTAATATAGTATAATTTTTTTTCCTGGAGCATTTTTATTTCCAATTACAATCGAAACTTACAACAATTGGAAATGTTCATTTGTCATGAAAAGTAAAACTATATTCAAGTTTCAATCTTTTGCCAACCCAGATTCACTTTGACCAAAAAGTCTCAGTTTGTCACTGTGTGTTTGTCATCTTTATTTATAAATTTTCTCTCTCTCAGGTTGAAATTAAACAATTGCTCTCATCAACTAACTTACCTGAGTTTCAGATATAATTCCAGGATAAGCTTGTAAAGCATCTCTCAATAGTTTATGATTTGGTGGTAAATTCAATACAATGTGTAAATTACATTTAACACGAGACACAAAGAATTTCATCGGATCTGACATCATATTTGGATGACTTCTTCTCAGGATTGGTGCAAGAACCTAAAAAAATCGACCATTGCATGACACGCTGTAATTAATAATGCATTATCGTAGTTGAATTTAAAACAATCATACTCAGAAAAATTTGAATAAAAGTCAATAATTCTGGCTCAGGCAAGTTTTTGAATGGTAAATGAATTGGATTGGACAGTCTTTCTGTACACACAAATTGATTTCAGTAACATTTCGTCTGACCAATATCAGACTTACTCAGATAAGCATTTCCAACAATTGATTATATACTTTATATATATAAATAGAATGATGATTAAATATTTCAGATAAAAGAAATCACTAAAATGGTTATCTTGCCCATTTTGCAGCATGAAGTAATGATTTATGTCAAATTTTACAACGCAACTCTTTAATTTATTACTATCTCATATTATTTTGCCAAAATTTCCTAACTTATGTTCAGAGTTTTTATTTAAATAATTGTCATATTTGTAAGGCGAAATAAATAAAAAAGTTACCAAAAACTTGAAGACTTATCTTTTGAATTGTGCTTGAATGATTGCTCACCGAATTTTAGAAAACTATTTAGATTCACTTTTGTACACGCAAGGTTCATGACTTGTGAAAACAATTAATTTTAATCATAAATAATCGACGACATTAGCTTTCGATCGACGTCAAAAATATCCAAAATGAAATTTATTAATTGGCAAGATTTCACTGAACTAAGCAAGGGGTTTGTCGAGCTATAGGGGTTTTCAGAGTCATACGTTCACGGGCTTGCCGCTAGTGCGACATCCAGTGTTAATAGAGTTAAAATCTGACATATACCATGATTTCACTGCAAAAAAATCAATTTCAAGAATAATTAAAAAACGAATTTATTTTAACAAGAATTTTATAATACTTGAATGAATAAGAACATTTCCAAAAATAACCAAATCTGCTATCAAAGTTTAGTTGCATTTTCTAATGGATAAACTAAATTTTGATAATAAAATTCATGCAAAGTCCGATGAATAATCAAATATTTGTTATTCTATTTCATTTTACAAATAAAAAGAAAAAATATCAGGTATCAGCATATTGAAATCATATTTTTTAGTCTTCCATTTGGGCATGTATGTACTTTACTACTAAAGACAAATTGGTAAATAAAAATACCTAAAAATGTGTTTGACGAAAAAATTTCCCAATAAAAATTTAAATCATGATTAAAAGTTAATGTTTCACTAAAATATGATGAAATTACAATTCGCATAAATTTTGTTAGGATAAGTTGAATTTATTAGGGTTTGAGTGATAGTATTGTTATATGATTAAATGTTAGGTACTAAGGTTGATTCGTAAAAGCAGATTTGATTTATTTAATTAGAAGTGGAGAATTTTGACATAGACTGGTATTATATAGAGCAGAATTCATAATGATTCAAAGTGGTCAAAAAGCTCGGGTCAGCCATGAGTAGGGATGGGCAGAACAGAATCATCTAGAATTCGAATCTGATTTGAATAATTTTTTCGAATCGGATCGAATCGCTGATTCCATAACAATACCAAATATCCCATTTTACTGTTACTAATATTGTCTCCAATATGATAATCAAGTAATTTATAGTTATGAATTACAAATATTAGCTTGGAGAGAATTAAATGCGATGTAGTTTCAAATACATACAAGTCCGAAAGCGAAAATTTGCATTTTAACGACAAAATACAATCGATTTTGGTCAAATTTGACCAAAATCTAGTGCATTTTGTCGTTAAAATGAAATATTCCAATCAACGCATGAGCGATTCACGATTGATTCGAATAATCTGTACTTCAAATTGATTCGAATCACTGAATCGAATTGCCCAGCCCTAGCAGCCATGAGGCGTTGAATTCCTTAAATCAACACCAATGTCATTTCGAGATGTACACTTATGATTTATTCCCAATAAGAGTCAAGCAAAAACAGAATTATCTTTTCTGAAAAAGTTCGAAGCATGTACCAGTAATACTCCTATAGAAACACATTTTAATGAGGCATCACACAGTGCCTTTTACCAGCCAAAAGTGTATAAAAAATGTCTGTATATATATATATATATCCAAGCAGCAGGCCCATGCACAGGATAAATGAGAAATGTGATAATCCAAACCTTCACTCGGACTCGGAAATGGTATCTGCATGAGAGGTTGTGGTTCACCATATGATTAAGCTGTATTCTCGGCTTTTCTCTCCTTCAGGATAAAAATGACATCCTATCCTAGCATTTTTTTCTGGTCATTTCCATTTCATCTACCGGTAGTCTAGTCAAAACCTACTCAGTAATTTTATTTTGTCGAATATGCATTATAGGTGAGTCGTTCCTAATGGTGCAATCTATCAATGGCCATACTTGACAAAATATATTTCAAGTACAGTAAACATCAATTATAGAAAAATGGCATTATAGGGCTTTGAATCAATATGAATTCTGTTTATGAAGTTGAATCATTGAACAAAATCATTTGCCGCGTTCAGACAAGAAGCAATAAATCATGATTGAGAATACTTATTACTTTGTACCAACTTTTACCTGATCGGATTCGTTTCGATATTGTTCCATTATATACTAGAATTAAAAAAGTACATGCTCCATTATAAAACAAGACGCCAAGATCATAAATCGTGACAACCTTGATAGAGAGAAAATTGGTAGGTTTGCTTATTGATTTTTTCCCAGAGAAAAATTATATGAAACCCACAAAAATTGAGCAAAATAAATTCAGTAAGCAACATTTTATCACAACAAAACGTTTTTTTCAGTAACACCGCAACAGCAGTATTTTTGGCCAAATCCTCATTTTTGAACTTGAAGCGATCTTCTATACAATTTTTGACTTCAATATTGCTGAATATTTGTGCATATTTACCGTAATATGCAATGTGTGGGTGATCAAAAATTTAGAAAAAACTGTTAATTGGAGAGACCTGTAATTTTGGCTGATTTGGCTGAACTTAGTTTTATTCAAGTACATTTCAAATGGATATATCAGTCATGAAGTTCAGTTCTGTTTGAGAGATTTCCACTCAGAGTGTAGTTAAAATTTACTACATAGTGTAGTAGCTAATTGCCATTAAGTGGCCATTCGTTGGCTCGCTGTTGTATTTTTTATGATAATACTCCGCAGAAATTTGAAATTCTGCATTCAGAGAAGAAAGAGCAAATTTAAAATCACAAGAGCAATTTGAGCAAATTGACGAGTTTTTAAAAAATATTACCTGTAACAATCCTTCAATCTCATCATTCGAAAATAAATGAGGATATTCGCCAGCAATAAGAAGACTGTTAATTGCATCCAAGAATGATGGATCGTACAAATCTCTAAAATATAGATTGTTTCATATAAAGATTTAGTAAACATTTAACGAAAACCTAAAAGCCAAAAGGGCGGATGAAAGAACAAAGTATATTAATTTTATGATTATATGAATGCAGAAGAAGGAAAAATTGAATTACTGTAACGCTTAAAGTGCCGCTTTCCTACTCGAAGAAGAAAAAAAATCAATAAATCTGGCAATTAACATCTACACTCAAGCAAACAGCGAAAAAATACAACTTCTTCTCATTATAGACAGAGCATGGCTTTATGTGCAGGATCATTATTGTTATGTATAAGAAAAAATTCATCTTGATGTAGGCATCTTCAGTGTAAATTCAGATCAACAGTCTAAATGGAAAAATTTTGTCAGGTATGTGTCACTGATGAACGGGGCCGCCAAAGCACGGTTTATCTGTGGCTCATACCTGACAAAATAAAAAATTAATTGATCTACCTCGCCGTCAACACCACCACCACTGGTACGCCTTCTGTTCCTGCGATTCTCACAGCTGTTCTCAGACTGTCGAAGAAGGTAGCAGGTCTCGATGCATCAACTTTAAACGGTTGTAATCCGGCGACATGAAGAGCAAGTTTTGTTAAATTTGATAAATGGGATCCTACAGCTCCGACAACTGTCATGCTCCCCCTATGAAAATTTGATAAAAGTGAATGAAATGTTATACAAAACCTCAAACCAGTCTTTCAAAATGTTACGTTAGCATAAGATAGGATATCATTTTCAACCTGCAGGAGAGGAACGCCGAGAATACAGCTTAGCTATATGGCGAACCACAACCTCTCGTGCAGATACCATTCCCGAATCGGGTTGAAGGTTTTTGAATTATCATATTTTCCATTTTTCCTGTGCATGGACCTGGTTGATGGAGGAAGCCATAAGCAGTGCTTACGTAAACCACCGTGCACCGACAAGGCATCCAGCAGGCCTCTCGCATATAATCATCATCCCCCACAAGATTCAAACCTGCGTCATGACGATCAGAGATGCTTAGCTTAAAGCGTATTCTGAAGGTATTGCAAAGCTAACTATTCGACTGGGTTCAATGAGAGGTGGCCAAAATTAAACATATTTCGATTTTGTAATAAAATTGAAAACATTTCTTTTAATAAAATCAATAACATATTAAGAAATTTGCCACAATATTATTAACTGCATCTAAATTTTCATCAATTATTAGAAACTATAGAAATCAGGCTGATTTTAGACTTGAATGAGGATAAAAAGAACCACGAACGCCAAATTGAATATTCTTGACATTGCTAGGTTTTTTACAAACATGATGGCAATAATGATTCAGATCAATAACTTTATACTTAGGTTGCAACAAAGCTGAAAATATTGAGATCCAGTGTAGCTACATTTACATTTTTATTCTGTGGCAGAGAAAACCTGAGAATACAACTTAACCATATGGGGAACTACAACCTTTCTGCCGACAGTTCCAATACGTAGCGAAGGTTTTGGCTTGACATTTGACCCAGTCGTTGGAGGAAGCCATGAGAAGTGCTAACTTGAACTAACACGCACAAGCGAGGCCTCATACACACCTACCGCATATAATCATCCCTCTCGGGATTCAAACCCGGACTTTAGAGATGCGTAGCTCGTAGCGTATGCCTAGCGCTCTACCAACTGAACCGTGCACTTCACCTCAAGCTTGGTAAATAGTACGGTCAGTTTGGAAATGCAAATTTTTCTAGGATATTGAAAATGTCATAGTTTATGATTTTAATGTTGCAATCTGATGTTCAGTCCAAAGAAAAATGATCAATTATCAGATATAAATGAATTTGTTTTGTCGAAGCTTACCCATAATAATACGAAAGTACACGGTGCATTCTAATAACATGAAGTAAAACATCATCACTCAACATGAGTCGAGTTATAGAATCTTGAGTAACTTGTCGATCTTCGTTATAATGAGTTACATGAGCCTGAAACAAAGATAGTGGGATAGTTATAAGATACAGTGGTGATGAAAAGCCGGAAGCGATTTCAATATATAAATAGTTTGCCATCACCCAGGGCAGATACCACTCGCTGCACTTTACTATAGCGGCTCAGTTCAATTTGGAATGTTTTCCGTTTAGAGTGTTGTTGCTGGTACTACATCTTTCAGTAGCACTTTGCTATTGAGTGGCTGTTGGTTGGTTTCCTCTGGGAACTGTTTCCGGCCTTTCTTAGAGTGAATTTCAATGAAAAAAAAATTATATATATATATATTTGTCACTTTTAGACTGAGAATATCATTTCTGTGATTCAAACCGATTTGATGAAGTTTTTGAGCAAAATTTCCATCCGATATATTCTATTTATTTCAATAAATTTCTGCCGATATATTGATGCAATAAGTCATTTATTGAAATTTTTCTCTAAAATTCTATAAGAAAATAAGATTAGTATTGATTCAAAATGATTTGATTAAAAAATATTCAAAAGTGACTATTTATGTATACTTTATTTCAGTCAATTTTTGTTTATTTCTTACGTTAATTTATTTTGAAGTAAAATCATGATATATGCCAAATTTTACATTGTAAAATTTGGCATAAATCATGATTTTGCTACAAAACTTCACAAAATCTAGTCAAATATGTGCGATTTCGTTTGTTTGAAATGTTGAAATCATATTCTATCTATATAAAAAAATTTCGAATATCTTTCAAACTAAACTATTTATTACAACCACATTTTGACCACTTCTGAAATTCACTCTGAGTAAGGTTAGAAGCAGCACCTGAAATCATAGACTATTAGGAGAGGTAATAAAATAACAGAACAAGAATAGAAAAAGTAATTCAGATTACATGATACATTGTCGCAAGTTACCTGTAAATATTCATAAGCTGCTCTCAATTCAGGTAATGGATAGAGTTTAACTTTGGTGGTTTCTCTTGAGTTCGATGCCAGAGGTCTGTGTTGTACTTTCGAATCAACTAAAATGAACATTGAATATACATTACTCAAATTGCTGAAAATACTTTTCGAAAAAAATATAATCGATTCCATTTTAAAATTCTCTTTTATAGTACATAGCGCTCACAGTAGGTTGAATAGGAGGAATGTCAAAATCGCCCAAAAACTCAAACATGAGCCAGCCATATTGCAATTGGTTAACGCCATAAGAATCTGACTTGGGTTTGCATGATTATTCCATTGAAGTCCGAGAATTAAGAAAATTAGTGGGTGTGATGTGGTTATCACGTTGGCATTGCTGGATTTGATTCCCTGCAAGTCTGAATCGTTAATCCATGCCCAACACTCAACCCAGGGTGTAATAACCTTGATAGGCTGAGCCAAACTAGAAAAATCATATTTTTTCAACAATTTTATCCCCGTCCATCCATAAGGGGTCGTTTGCACAGGGCCTTGGTCAGGGTAATCCAATTCAAAGAGCAGTAAAAAGAATTGGGTAAGGTTTCAGATGAAATTAGAACTTGATGTCTTATCCAGTGTATTGTCTTATCCAAATGCATTCAAAATTAAATTTTAAATACCGGTACCATCATATCTCATTAAAACCAGATACTGAATTCCAAACTGGTAAACTGCCTTAATTCACAGTACCACACTAAGTCTGATTCTCTAAGTCTTGTTGAAAGTGGGTGATTATACATAATGTATGAAACAAAATAAGTTACCAGGAAACGTAGTAAAATACAGAGGTGAAGCTTCAGCATCATCTTTTCCATCTTCATCAGTATTTTGTGCAGCATGACTGAAAAATTCTTTCGTAACACTTTCAACTGCTCGTTCGAACCAGGCAAGGTCAGATGATCGACATAATTGATCGGCGAAAAGACGTTGCATCTCATGTTTCCAGAATGCAACAATATATGTTTCAGAAGATCTGTTTTCTTCATCAACGCGTTTTAAACATTGGCACATTTTTATGACTTGTCGAAGACAGAATGCATAATGTTGACGGCCAGGTAGCGGACTACAGAAAGAGAAAAGATATTTTTTTATTTTATTTTTCAAAATGATAGGTATGGGACAAAATTCAAGCCTTTGGTATATAAAGTTATGATAATCTTATCATATTTTTAAAGATCTTATGACATATGTAGAGATGCTAAATAACTTAAGTTGGTAACTTTACAGTCTGTTTTCGAGCAATAGCATCCTAAAGGCCACAATACACGTGAAGTTGTCTTACCAATGCGTTGTATTACGTTCCGGGTAATAAAATAAAAATGGCACGCTTACATTGGTTTGCGTTAATCGTGTTCACATGCGTACAAAGCACAAACGCAAAAAAAGAAAACAAGCCCTCTTGCGTTTAGCTTTCATTGCAAATCGTTCTGTTTCATTGGAAAACGTAAGTAAAATGCATGTAGAGCATTGCGCTTGTGTAAAACGCAAGAGTAAAAGAGAACAAACCCAGAAAGAAACAAAAACC
>OZ023147.1:15747059-15758173 GCA_963675895.2 Styela plicata
GGTTGACAAAGTGGGGTTATTTTTGCCTGTATTCTGGAGGACCATAAATTTTCGGTAGACATTTTGCGCGTCCCCTCAAATAATTTGAAGAGGATCATTATTCCCACTCCGTAGAAGACGAATAAAGCTGAGTATTGGTCATGATTGCAGTTACAGATAGATAGTCCACGATTTTTTACGCCCTTACAAGGTAGTCAACGACCAGCCGACAGAAAAAGTCTTTCATTTAGGCTACCAAAAATTTGTGGGCTATAAGTGTTTTGTGCTAGTTTTTTCATGATTTCGGAGACTTTTGTTCACATTTCCAACCACCAACTTTTTAGTGGCGGTGCACCGTTTATTATCTTGACCAAAACTTGGTCAGATTGAAATAGGAAATTTTTATTTTATTTATTTATTGACACCCTAAAAATCCAGCGGAAATTAATCTGGCATGGCCCTTTTCACTAACAACGTAAAATCAGAAAGATATAAACTTTTGTGACTGGTCACGTGATCTCTAATTCCCATTTTAAACAATTCAAGTTGTTTCCTGCGCTTTGTTTGGTTGGCGTTTGATGCGGGCGTTGGTGGGGTGTTGGTTGTTGTGTTTGGTGGCGGATCTAGCGTATATTCAAGAAGATGGGGGGGGGGGGGGTGTAAAAAGTGATTTTAGGAAGAAGCTATTAATTATTATAGGTGAAGATGCTGGTCGGGACGTTGAAATTGACACCAAGCTATGAGGTGTTTTGATCCAGGATTATGCTGATGGCTGTGGGACATACCGAATGCAGGCACAAGTACGGTGCTGTAGTGTTACAAGGTTTTTCCTTGTTTCTCTGTAGCAATGTTTATATTACCAGTATCAATTTGCCGAAAGCTTAAGATAAGATTCCAATTTTATATTTTTGTACTCACATTTTTTCCCTTCGATTTGGTTATGAAATTGGCATGATTCGCTAATCAGTGGGAATTGGTCTTTCAAGAATGCCCAGACATAAGCAATTAATCTACAAATCCCAATACAACGCTAACCAAAAATTTAAATCATTTCGAAAAGTATTTTCAAAACAAAATAGTTAATTATGGGAAGCGAATTTTTTCTTGCCTCCTCTTGAAATATGCGAACTTGGCAATGTTATCTTGTGCTTTAATTGATTGGATTTTAGGATATCTATACGAATGCCCATAAAACTTTAAAAGCAAACAACAAAAAAAATAATATTTCAAAAAGTTGCCAGCAACTCTGAACTATACTGTATAGTCGAATCAAAACCTCTTACCTTACGCATATAGAAATTAGTCCTGTTAGCCCATGCCAAAATGCAACAGTTTAAGTCTTGCTCTAGAGGGGATTGCAGGAATAGTTTGTGAGATTTACACACTTTCTAACAGCACTGCTCTATTCTGTGTTGGCAAAAGACTCTATAGTCACTGTGTTCAATCACATGAAATCACCTTTCAAAAATCCTGTTGTCTGCTGAATTGCCACTACATGTCTCATCAGGGAAGAAAATGCGCCCCATAAGGCTACAACACATTCATGTCATGCAATGTAATTTGCCGTGACTTCTGTGTTCATCGACCCAATAATGATTCTAAGTACTATGCTAATAAAAGGCAAATTTAACTTGTCATTGCTGTTGAATGGATTTAGTAATCGACGACTTGTGGATTCTTAAATATGTGACGTCGACTTGTGACTGGAAAGTACAATGCAAGACTTTAAATATTGGTAAGTCTTGGACTCGCAACTTTGTGTTTTTCGACTTGGGACTCAAGCTCCCAACACTGGTTATATTCGCTTAAGAGTCCAGGTGGGCAGATGAGGTCGATATAATAAGTTGGCTCAATTAGTAAGAGTGTTACACCTTCTTATTGTCATAACGGCATGAATAACGGCAGTCTTGCATGATCAGAAGTGTATTCAAGATGGTTTTTTTTAGGCTGTATTCCTAGTGTTTATCTGCCAGAATGACAAAAATCTTGCTTTTTTTTCTTTGGGCGTCCCGAAATCCAGATACAAAGTGCAGCAAGGCAGCCAAAAAAGTATTGCAATGCAGTTGATTCAGTATAGGTTTTTATTAAAACCAAACATCGAAAAACAGAAATTTCGATATTCCAACTTTACTGCGGATTTATGATGAATTATTGTGCTTTGTCAATGTTCTTTTTCTCTATGTATACTCATTTTTCTTGAGGGGGGAACAGCAGAGTACCTGATACATGACATAATAATATAACTATGAAAAGTCAGAAAGATCAATGCCCATTTATAAATAACTTGGTTCTGAATGATACTAAAATTTTGTAATGAAATGATTTCCAGCTTTTCTAGTATCATGTAGAATGCTATGTAGTATTTTTGCTGGTTGAATATCATGCAAAACTTTTCTAGTTGCTTTTCACATCAATAAATCTACGATGTTCCAAAATGACTATTAGCAAGCCAATAACGCAAAGTGGAGAAATGTATGGCCGAAAACCTTGACAGGTGAGTTTTGAGTAGGTTTAAGGAATGACAGGTTTTTTGAATTAAATTGGTTTTGCAAAATTCATTGATTTGGATGATACCTTCGTTTACCATTGTTGGAGGGACTCGAGTCATCTTTTTAAATAGACTTGACTGTCACCGTCTTGGCTAAATACCACTACTCGTACTTGACTTGACAAAATGCAGGAGGAGGAATGAAGGATTTGTCCTTAGACTTAAAAAATTTAGCCTGGAATTATCCTCCTGAAAAAGCAGGTCGTCTGCATGTTGTGTTAATGATCAGAGAAGGTAAAAGGCGCCTCCCAGAAGTGTATATAACGCATCACCTTAAACCTTGCTGTGAAATCTGCGTTGGTCAACAATTTGTCATTGTTGTTAAATGGGATTTAGAAATGTCGGCACATGGCTCGACTTGCGACTCGTAAATGTATGACTCGACTTGACTTGTGACTCGGAAAATTTAAATTTTTTAAAACCTGGGACTCGTAACTCGTGTTCTTTACCTTGACTCGAAGTGAAGTGACTCATTCCCAACACTGATGAAGTGGCATACATCATTCGTTAGGGGTAGTCATAACCCGGGGCCGACCATTAACATCTACCTAAAGCTCCTATTAAGCAGCCATTATGTCCAGCAATCCTCGTGCGTAATCATACCACTTTGAAACTGAACCTGGTAGCTGGATCATCAAAAATCACACGGTTGAAACATATTCTGCATTGATTTTTACTGACACTGTGCTGACCAGAAAACTGTTTGATTCGCCCAGATCCAAGGAACAATGTATATTTCAATTAATTTCTGTCTTGATATTTGAGCATGTTTCAACTTATTTGCGCGAGAAAACTGAATTACTGCAACTAGAAGTTCTCTTATTGTTCAGCATTCCATCATCATAGGGTGTTTGACATTCACTTTTACATGGCTCTATGTTGCATAAAAATATCTTAAGAAAGTCTGAATCAAAGAAATCAATATGTATTTTCTCAGATTTCCTGTTGTGCTAATTGAAGAATAATGATTACAATTGGGTGGTATTGGTTACATTACATCAGTTTTGCACAAACGCTCTGAGATTCTCCTATTCTGACTGAGGATATGTCAGATGAAGGAATATGCGCTTAGTTCATCAGGTTACATCATCATTGTGTATGTGCTCTACTGGCTATTATTATAGAACTTACAGACCTACATATATCAAATAGAGAAGGATTATAATGGCATTCTTACATGGTACGTTTTTTACTCTGATCTTCAACAATTATTTTATTCAGTTGTTTTTGCATTCTGTATATATAACAGGTCGTCTCCCCTCGTTCTGGTATTTGTTTTCAAACATATCTGTTTTGTTGGTAAGTATAGAACGCATCATTTTTTCGCAATATAATTTACGCTACCCTCCCCTCCCAAGAGTACCAGTAGCTTGAAATATTAAATGAAAATATTATAATTAGATCAATTTTATACATTTCTAAAGTATTTCATCTTGTTTTTATATATCCTATTTATTATATCTAGGTTTATTTTATTTTGAATATTCATTAATATTTTGACAGGTCTAAACAGCAATGGGGTTGTATGATTATTGATGGTACAGATATTTCCTGATAAAGAATTAATGATATCTATGTTCTTCACAATCTACATACAAATCTTCATCATTGCCGCAATAGATCTGAGGAATGATCACTTCAACGAGAAAAAGAGACAATTTTCAAATATATTACGGAGAATAGCTATTTTCTCATAAAAGCAAATGTGTTGATCGAAGGGGATACAATAAAGGACTGCCTATTCAACTTGGTCATGAAACATTGAAAAGCACAAACTATTTATTTTCACTAACATTTCGAATGTCTGAAAAATCTCCAGATCAGTCCCTATTCTTTTTCGAAAGCTCAGCAAATTACATTTGCTTGTATTTCATCAGTTGAGCATATCAAAATAAAACTACGAGTCTACCATGTGACAACCCTTGATTATTGAAAAGCACTTATTAAGTTTACAAACATAACTGGTTTTAGTTAAAGTCAAATAGACAAGTGTTGACTCATAGAGAAAGTAAACCCCAATTCTATGTTTTCCTTCCATTAAAAAATTGTATGAGAGCGTGCTGTTGTTTTTTGGCGAAGTACTGATCACTAAGCATGGATGTCTGCCTTTAATTCATCAAGGCCTTGGACTCAATCATTTTTGTCGAACTGACTGACTAGACTGCTTTTTTGCGCAATTTCGCATGATCTAACAACCAGACTGGCAGAATTATCAACTACTCTAATACTTATACACCCGAGAGGTAAAGGTTTCTATCAGAAGTTAAACTTAGCAATGCGCAAATTTAGGTAGCAACGAAACTAAATTAGGAGCTTTAAAATTGGCAATACTGCCATGAAATAGCATATTGTTTTTGGCTTTGGAGCTTTTATAGCCATATGAGGAAAATGAATATAAACATTTTACTTCGTCCACACCGAAGAAAATCAAGACTCTGCCACCCTGCCAACAACTATATCCGAAGATCCGAAAATAGAAATAGGAACTTAATCGATGATTAGTTGCTTATATAAACATTATGTTGATTTTGTCACTTAAACCTGAAGATAATTGACCAATTGTATTTCCTCGAAATAAAAGGAAATATTTTCTATAATCGAAAATTTCAGGACATTGGGATTTATATTTTTTTTTTAACAAAGTTGGAATGCTGCTTTTTTCATCAAATTATTGCCGAGCTTCAAAATGTTAGAATTTAGAAGAATTTTAGACGAATAATTTCTTTATCCAAATTTATTTCTTAGAAGTATTATGCAGAGAAGTAAAATATTTCGCTTTTGGCAATCCCCCCGATTAGCCAGTTTAAGTTTCATATTGAATCATTTTGAGTAATTAGTCGACTACTTTTTTTATGCGAATTTAATTCACCCTAAGCAAGGTCGGAAGCCTCACTTAAAAGGGAACCAATTAATGACTACTGATATGGCAAAGAGCTACTAACAAAAACTACCAGAATCAACATTCAGAACAGAAACTGAGCAATTATAAAATATACAGTGAATGTGTGGATGATATTAAAACCATTTACCACTTTTTTGAATTCAAGAATTTTAATACCTCTTATATGGACATGAAATATGTGTTAGGTATATTCTAAACCTGGCTCCCCAACCAGCAGACATGTTTATAAGTTTTTTTAATCATGCTAAAAATAAATAAAAATGGGGCGAATCACTTTTATGGATTCTTTGAATATTCAAACAGACTTCACTAAATGTGGGTTGTGTCACATTTGTTTGAGAATATACGAGTTTTTCATTAAACCCAATGTTGAATCCATCACGAAAATGAGTATTAAATTTCGACATATATCCAAATTAATATAAATATTTAATCGCATTTGTGTTTTCAATGAATATAATTTTTTTTTTTAAATATTTGCATTTGATTTAATAATTTACTTTTTTTCAATCAATACACGTCCAGGCTGTTGCAAAATCTTAATATTTCATCCCGAAATTAGTGTCGGTATTTACCATATAAAAATCAAACTAATTCAGTAATTAGTCCAACTTTCAAACTACATATCGACCCTTGAAAAATGTCTAAAGATTTTTACATATTATGTAGCCAAAAGGCTTTGCTTTTTCAACATAAAACAAAAGTTTACTATAAAATCAAACTTACGGAAACTCCCTAAAATGATCAGCTAGGGTTAGCATATAACAATATGAAAAACAATCAGGATACTACTTGTGAACACGAAATGCCCCTTATTGTTACGTTATGCAGTTAACAGCATATTTAGGCAAAATACAATCCCAGACCAGCCTTGTAAATTGCTCTATATCACGAAAATTTGTGAATGAAAAGTCTCCTTCCTTCTTATTATGATGTCATCATTTCGGTCGGGTGCTTTAGACCATTTTTTTGGCGATTTTTTGGGCTTTCCCGCAGTATTTTGACTGGGACTAGCTAGATGTTTAAATTTATCATCAGTATTTATCATAAATATTTATCAGTCGATATTAAGAAATCTTAACCGTAATCATTTTTTTTTTATTCGACTGTATAGTGTAATATTATGCACGCAGCGGCGGCGGAAACATTTTTTCGCCCTTTTTAATCATAAAGCCAATCATTTTGCAAAATAAAAAAAAAACAAGAAACTTATACAAAAGCAATTTAGTGCCAGATGTGCATGAAAATTTTGCCTAATATGGTGAAATTTTTGATTTTGCTTATGGTGAATCGAAGCAAATATTTTGGAGCCTTACTTTTAGGCGTGGAAAATTTCTCAAAAATTTGCCCACAACTTTTGAAACGCATCAGTTATTCCTATGCTGTTTTACAAATTTTTCATTCTGCCTGTAGCGCAAATATGACAATAAAATCGAATTTTTTATTTTTATTTTTTTCTGATAGTTTTTCAGGAAGCGCATTAAAATTGGGTATACAATAGGATTTTTGATGTTTATCTTGTAGAAAGAAGCAGAGAATACATTTATCGACTGAACACAAGTAAGTTCTTAATCCTTAAAAACTATCTTTGGAGTCATCCCATTTCACTCTCCAAGTTTGCGAGAGGTGGAACTCACCTCTCACCAGCCTCTTACAGCGTCCCCCAAATGTGGACAATGTCGCCCAAATGCAGAAATTAGAAAATAACATTGAAATATAGGAAATCGAAAAATATTTGGGCGACTTCATTTGGCAGGACATTCAGACTTTATATTTTTTGTTAAGCCTTATATTCTAGCCGTGACTCCAGCCTGACGTCTGACGGTGTTAAATAAGGGCAATGAAGTGGTCTAAATAGCTATATATGCTGTAGAAAAAAAGTCTCCCCAATGAAGAAAAAAATATAATGTATTACGCCAAGTACAGCAAATATATGTTATATATATATATATATATATATATATATCTATATATACATATAATACTGTTTTATACCTTGGGCGACTAAAAATACTTATCAACATACAAGTAACAAATAACCCATTTTTTAATTTTACATCGTGCCCCGTATCTTTTACAATTTAAACAAATCCATAAATGCCCATCACAATATACTAGCACAAGTCATCATCGGGTGCTGGAATTTAGATCTACAACCCCGGCATCCACACATTTCCCAAGACTGTAACCTACCCAATCACGAAAACTTACCCTAACCCCAATCACCAAAAAATTTTGCAGAGCAGACATAAGACAGTCCCTTTAACGTTTGCACTACGCAACAAATGTCGTTTCAATCAACCAGCCTGGGAGAAAAAATGACGGACTAATCGGCACGTAATACAATTCTCCCAGGGTTGTAAAGGGTATGGTTAATTCGTGCACACCACTGCTGAATCCAGGGTGTGATAACTTGGGTAGGCTATGCCGAACGGGAAAAGATCATATCTTTCCAGCAATTCTAACCCTGGCCACTACAAGTGCCCACCGGTACAGGGGGAGGGAAGGGTGATGAACTCCAAGTAAATGGTTAAAAAAAAAAAAAAAAAACATACCTACAGGGCATGCTAATGTATTTAGTTGATTATTAGTACCCAGAATTGGTCAATATTCAAAATCCGATTTTGCTCCATCAGATTTTATTGTTTAGCTACCACTGTTTACTGCTGACCTGAGCGAATGTCAGTTTGGCTGACACAGATTTTTCTTGTTTGGATTTATTGCTGTGTCGTTTTCTGGTCGTTTTTGTTTATCATTTGAATTGTTTTCAAGTTTCGTTCAATTTGTGAGGTATATTTGAAGGAATTCAGTGACGTAAGCGGCGGCATTTGCATTGAAAACAAAAATTCTAACCAAAATATTTCGACTGTGATAGCATTAGAAGTACAGTGAATCGCCGTATCGACGTTTTTGTTTACTTCCATATGCCCAGTGCTATTTTTACGCCACGTCTGCCTTATTTTGGCAAAATCAGCTTGTTAAATTAACTCTCCGCCAGCATTTATATTCGTCGCGAACTATATAGGTGGTGAACATTCTTAAACTTCTCGAAAACAAATAGAGATTCTAAGTGAGGGGGAAACATTGATTTTCAATCTCTAGCTATACTTCTTTATATAAAAAAGCAAGAAATTCCAGTTTAGAGATGTGCAACGGAATGAGCCTCTTTCCTGCACACTGCCCACAGATACTGGGTGTTTGCGGCCAAAATATTCAAAACTCGTTAGAAGAACCCAACAATATTCCACGGTTTATCAAAACGCACAAGGGAACACTTATTTCACCTACGCCCTCGTGTGACTGGTTTGTATTTGCTTGTACAACACTGTAGGGTTGCTCGATTGTTAGGTTGCATCGCCGCCCGCGATCTTACAAAAATCTTCCCCAAATAACCAATCACGATATTTCTGGCATCATATATACAGACAAATAGTAATAAATTATCTATTATAAAATATAATAATTACCAGCACTTTTTGTATACAGACCTCATGCAAGTGGAGTACCGTAGAATGTCCAAATACTGGGGGGATATTGGCAGAAGCTATTCGGAGTTTTTGGCCCTAAAAAATTCCACAAATATTACTTCACTGCCATGGAGCTTCAGGTAAATTGTAACATCTGAGAAGAAGTTGGGCTCTTGCCCATCTCAGCTGCCAGTTCATGAAGTGGCTGCATAGACATATATAGAAGAGAGACATTTTGAATCTCCCAAAAACAACACAACATAACAATAATTACGCACGAATATTTGACTTTTGATTCTGGAAAGCAATCAAAAACCTAAAAGTAAAGTATTTATACACGATCAAACCAAGAAGATACCAAATAACAGCAAATGTAAATTATAAAAAACTCAAGTGTCATGAAATAGCGAACTCTGGCGCATACATCACATATCATCAGGACAAATGCATGTACACAAGGTGCCTGTTTGCCACACGTACCTCAAAAACTCCGTTCAATTATCAACGATAAAACTTTCGTTCTGATCTTCGTACAATTTAGCACAAATACTTTTTCATCTGAAGCTTATACTCATCGATTAGTAAGTATGGCCTAGTGGTTATCATGTGGGCATCGCATGTTAAAGATCTGCATCGAATCCTGGTGAATCCGGCTTGTTAACCCATGCTCGCCACTCAACCCAGGGTGTGATAACTTGGGTAGGTTAAGCTAAGCCCCGGAAAGATCCGTATGTTTCCAAAAACCTAATCTGACCGGCTATAAGTGGTCCTGGTGGATTTGGTCAGGGTGATACACTCCACGAAGAGTGGCTTAGTATGGCCGCTCAGGTTGTATCGTTACCACCTCCAATGTCTGTACGGAGAAGACTTTGATTGTTATGTTTTTATTGGTTTATTATTATATGATATTTACTGGTTGACAAAAGTAATGAACTCTCTTTTATTTATTTTTTTGGTATCATCTCTTACGATATCTCTAGTTATGTCCGATGCCTTATGTAATTATATTTTGATAAACGCGGAATTGTTTTCCAGAATCCAAAACAGTCAGGCATAGAAGCGATGCTTGTGGCTGGATTCAAACAAAATTGGATGAAGATTATATTCGTCAACAAGTTATCATGCTTGACAAAACATTCGATTTAGTGTTGATAATCGAATATTTTTTGGAATCTCTCTCATATTGTTGAAGGTATTTTTTACGATTCACAAGAAGAATTTTCATTTTGTCAAGCATGAGTCACTGATGGATTGATTTCTTCGTAGCGACTGTAAAACATAATTTTATCCAAACGTTATTAAATTTTCTCATTGTAATCATGTTTTGAACGCTAATGATTCCGTTTGAATGCGCATCACAGCTAATGTTTCCAACTTCTTCCAAAAATATTTCAGGACCTACTCTGCTTAGAATGGAAATGATATAATACCGTACTCATATGAACAGAGGGATCTTATGAAAAACAAACAACACACTCACCAAGAATTATCCGGGATACGCTCCTTGTTGAAGCAGGTGATTAGTTTAAAAACATTTTCACCTTTTAGATTTTGCCAAATTTTCATGTTTTGTATCCCTGCAGTTTTGTAAGAATAGCATAAAAATTCATTACTTTTCCGTATGGCAGGATGAAATATTGTATGACTACTCGGCAATGCACGACTTTGTGGAAGAAAAATTGACGAACATGGACGGAGAAAAATGGTCTGATGATCTGGGTGCATACGTTTCCAGAAATACATCGAGCACACAACACAGTAGAATCTGCACAGTTTTGGTGAAAGACCAAAATTCACCATAAAGGTGAAAAAAGACCTAAGACATTTTAAACAGACAGTTCATGAGTGATGAGATAGAATGGAAAAGAGATTATGTCTCAAACGGTAAAACTTTGTAAATGCAATGTTACGCAGTCCATTTAGGTAAACAAGTAGAGATTAACAAAATTCACAACATCGCAGAAACTTACATGGTTTGCAAATAATGGGTGTGTCCCACGCCGTGACAATGGCAAGTGACAGAGCGACCTCTTAGGTCACGTTCGTACAGAACTTAATTCATGCAGGCACCACAAAATGTCGTGAGTGCGTCAACTGCTTAGAAGCTTTGTATGGTCTTGAATTTTTTAAAATCAACAAACGATTACTTTTTTCTAATTGTACAGAAAAATTATTTGTTCCACACTGAACAAGAAGGTATATGCAACATTTACTGTTC
>OZ023147.1:15763780-15785679 GCA_963675895.2 Styela plicata
ATATAGAATAAATTTAAAAGAAAACAAATAAAAAATTAAGTTTACAAAAATATTAATAACGGTATCTCCTCTGAAAGGATATATATATACCGGTACTCAGAATATAGTCGATACTGGTTTGTTTATAGCAGATAACTGAGAACACATCAAACATTATCCTCTAAAATAACTAATGAATGCTCTCGCAAAACATTTGGCAAATTACTACCACAATATATTTATTCTGGATATCAATGGTATACACTTTGATTAAAAAATAAGAAAAGTTCGACACCCAAAATTTGTATTTTATCTCCATTAGCTAAGGAAATTATACATGTTGTTCAAATTAACCTTTCAAATATTCCCAACAACAAACATAAGATATTAGATAACATACTTGACATTGTGCAAGAGCAATAGACATGCTGACAAACGCTCTTTCGGTCGCAGGAGCAATAACTAAGTTTGCAGATGATGAAATTCCGTAAAATTCAAGTCCGTAATTCTAAATAGATTATCGAGAATATTAAGGTTCAGTGTTCCTGGAATCTTCACGTCGAACACATTCCTCAGAGTAGAGAACGTATTTGCTGCGTCGCGCCATTCAAAATCATCTGTAAAATTAAAAACAACTTTATTTTATAGCCACTTCTTAGAGTGGATCATCCTGTAACAGAGGCCACTTAAAGTCGGAGAAGGTTACAATTGCTGAAAAGATATGATCTTTTCCTGACTGGATTAGCCTACCCAAGTTATTACACCCTGAGTTTAGTGGTGGGCATGGATAGCGAGCCGGACCCCCCGGGACTCGAACCAAGATCTTCAACCTGCGGTGCCAACATGTCCACAAAAATACTATTACTATTAAATAGTCACAACTTAAATGGTAATATGTTTCTTGAAATTTATAAGATGTAGGAAAAGTTTTCATTCATCAGAAACAAAACTGAACAATAACACTGTATGCTTGATTCAAAAATTGAATAATCAAAACTTCAGTTATTTAAAAACAGTATAACAAGAAATATACATATTTTTTGAAAATAATAATAATGGCCTTAACGCAAGTAAAGTAACGATAAGAGACAATGATCGAATGTCTTGTGGTCTTCGAAACCTTTAAGTGGTTTTTTTCCGGACAGACGAAACAAAAAAAATTCTCGAACAATCTTCTCAAAACATGTTTCAGTTGCCATGATTTGGTATGATACATCAATTCCAGTCAGAAAAATATTGAATAAACATCTTTTTTTAAGTATGGCTCACGGATGAATCGCGCGGTCCATGTGTGTGTGTCATGCTTGACAAGATAAAATTTCTGATTGGTATGGTCTTGCCCCCACCCACCATCAAAAAATTTTATGCTATTTTTGCTTTAGGCATTAAGATGCAAAGGGACCACCACTCTTGAGAACCCATCAAGAAAGAAACAATTAATACAAAAAAATTGACCATATTGAATTCTTACATCAATTTTTGAAGTAGAATCTTATTTCGAGGAAAGTTATCTAGGAACTTTGATCTAGAATATTAGATTAGAAAATGAATTGCATATAAAAATGTACAACCCTGGTTTAATGGTGGACATATATTTTTTTGTTTGAAATAGCATACCATAATTTCATGCACCAGTTTTAATTTTTGTTCCAAAATTCTAATTTCATTTCGACAACGAGAACATTCTTACTTATAACTCTCATATTTTGCTTGATTCCAATATCCCATCACAATGAATCACGAAGATTGAAAAATGAATTATAAATCAAATTCTCTAATCTTCGATCGATGTAGCGGTTTATATTACTTCTTCTCCACCTTTCCATCTGTTCACTATTTATTACAGTAGGAGTATTACCTGTGACAAAAACATTTATCGCATTATAAAATGCGATGTGGCTGAACATCATCATAATCAATAAAGGGCTTCATGTTGTGAATAGAAAAAAAATATTGAATACATTTTGAAAATGGAAGACACAACACTAAAAACCGCCTATTTTGGGTTCAACGATAATCAAGTTTCAGAATATTATCATTGGTAACAAGTCAATTTTTCAAGTACCTGTTAGTGACATCACAATGTTTTTTTAATAAGTTTTTAGGTTACAATTTTTGTTGAGGGAACTACAGAAAAATGGGAGATACAATCAACTTGTTGAGTATGAACATGGTGTATCAGTTATTCACTCTTTAATACAAAATAAATAGGCAGATGATGGCATTTTGATAAATTTTATTTACATTAACATTTGTGATTCATAACTATTCTATCACATATATCAAAATAAGAAATTGACAAACAGGATCTTTTCTAGCTATTTGAGTCAACTTTTACCACGGATAGCACAGTTTTAGTGCAGTCGGGTAAATGCTAGTCCAGATTCAGCATGAGAAATTTGGCATTTTTGTGGACGAATTCGTTATATGTTATGTCATGTATCTGGTGGGACACCTCAGATGGGGCAAGGGTGTTTAAAAACAATATAACAGGCAAAGGATTATTCCACATTAACTGCAGTCCTAGACCCTTTTGATCACGACCTCAACTCTCATCTTCCTCTTCGGTGCAGGATATTCAAATTTTAATACACTTCCTCTAAAACAAAAGTTCTTTCTGATATTAAAGAAAATTCAATATTCAACCAAAATGAGGGATTTGAATTCAAAAATCTACTAGGTAAAGGAAGATCAGTACAACCAAAGAGGGTGTTATAAACTAGCTTCTACTTCCTAGCTATCATAGCACGCTAATTTATGGCTAGCATTATGCAGTGCTTTCCTCTCCCATTATTAATTCAGCACATTCCAGCTTCAACATTCAACGACGGTACCACAGAATATAATAGAACTCAAACCATTCAAGTAGTTGTACATAGGTTTCTTGAAACAGAAACACAATAATTTTTTCAACGGTCCGATCTACATATATTTAAAATTGTTTCATCATTCCGACTAGAGAGACAGAATCTAGCTTTTTCGGGGCTGTTGTTTTTGTTTTAATTTATTGATTGGGGGGGGGGGGGGGGGGGGGGGGGGGGGGGGGGGTGGGGGGGGGAGGGGGGGGGGGGGGGGTTAGAGGTGTTGGGGGGGGGGGGGGGGGGGTGGGGGGGGGGGTGTGGGAGGGGGGGGGGTGGTATGGTTAAAGTGTGTGAGGTTTGTGGGGGGGGGGGGGGGGTGTGTGGTTGGGGGGGGGTGGGGGGGGGGGGGGGGGGGGGGGGGGGGGGGGGGGGGGTGGGGGGGGGGGGGGGGGGGGGGGGGGGGTGGTTGGGGGGGGGGGGGGGGGGGGGGGGGGGGGGGGGGGTGTGGGTTGGGGGGGGGGTTGGGGGGGGGGGGGGGGGGGGGGGGGGGGGGGGGGGGGGGGGGGGGGGGGGTGGGGGTTGGGGGTGTTGGGTACAGGTATGATTTATGTTAGGTTCTCAGATGGACAAAAATAACTTTAACTCACCTTTATGAAATAGCCGTGTTGTATGAATTTTAAATTGTTTTTTGCAGTTGTGTTTTGCAAAACCAGTCTTTAAAAAAAGACATCCTTCTATCTTACTTTGAAATGATTTGTTTCAGGAAATATATTGGCCTATTTACACTTAAATTTTCTTCTGATGGCAGTCCATTTGCTTCATATGTTTTATTTAGCTGTGTAGCTGGTCACATTCGCCCAGCAATATACTGCCAGCTGTGATATTAGATATAGGTTGTCGGCTATTTAGTCACCCATTTCTTGTTCAATCAGGTCATAAAGTCCTCAATTTTTCTGAATCAATTTTGAATGATTTTATAATGAATGTTGCGTCTCTTAACAATTATTTTTTAATCGAATGTCGTACTGTTGTCGAGTTAATATATAGAATACACCACCAACCGGAATTACATTTATTTATTGGAGGATCACTATTGAAAGCTCATGTGTTCAAAGACACGCTTACATTCACTCTAAGTGAAACCTTCTCTCATTACGAAGAAGTAACACTAACACTAGAAATTGGATGTTAAATCTAACATTCATAATATACTGTGGAAGATCTCTCTTCCCAGTGGAACGTTTGCAATCAAGTTTAAGCGATTGCTTTAGTAATCATCTGGTAAATGTTAATGTTCAGACGTTCAGGAATCTGGAGAATTTTGATGCAAGAGTTTCTGATCCGTCTAATTATGAGAACCTGACCTAAGATTTAAAAAAAATTTGTATTAAAAAGCTACAATAAACATTACTAGAAAAATAAAGCTAATTCTTGCGTATTTGGAAAGCAGTGGCTCTACACTTTTTTGGTTAATTTAATTTCATAAATTTCAAGATTTTAATTCTGAAAAATAATTGAATTTCGAATGACTTTCATTTAGTCGCCCAGATCAAACACAAACTTATTCTCTAATGCTGGAAATATTCAATGGCGCACTGTGGTTCATAGTCTACACGCATGGTCTACCCACTTCATCGAACATCATGTCCCGGCACATCAAAATAGCTTGCTAAACGGTTAGGTAATAAAAACCCCATGGCCCGATTTTAGGAACTGGTTATTGCACGAACGGTTTAAATTTAATTTCATAAATATCAAGATTCTTATTCAGAAAAAAAATGAATTTCTTGACTGATTTCAATTTAGGCTCGCCTCATAAACAAACTCTATTCTCTATGCTGGACATTTCAATGGCGCACTGTGGTTCACGTCACCGATGGTTACCACTTCATCGAACAATCATGTCCCGGCACACAAAATACTTGTAAACGGATAGGTAAAAAACCTGCCCAATTTGGAACTGTGTATCACAGGCAGCGAGAGGTCTTGATTCTCCAGTGCATAAGCTGCATTGTCGGATTTCCCTCTTCAGCGGCATTAAATGAAATCCTATCATAATCCCTTACTTCATGATTGTACTGTTCCAAAAAGTCGGAAGGGAAGTATGGTATATAAATTAATTAATAATCTCTAACAACTACTATTGTAGTATAGGTTCACATTATCATCCTCGATATTCAGTCAACAATATCACCCTAACCCCTACATCTTCATCTGGGGGGGAGTAATCTCATTTTCATCCACACCATCGCCCAGCTAGTACAGCGTTATGCCATGTAAATAACAACAGTCCGGTTTCACCTCTGGCATAACTTGCTTGAAAAATGCTATGCTTTTCGTTGAGATTTCATTCTATCTACAATACGAAATGAGTATTAGCACGGAAATGGTAATGACTTTCAAGCTATCAATAGAAGCACATAACTGTATTGGTTACTAGACTTGCGCCTTTTACACATGTTTATAGGGGTAGTTATTTCTCCATCATTATCTCCACTGGCACGTGCGACTGATACAGAGACAAAGAAAAAGGTTTCAAAAAGAAGAATATTGAGCAAATGGGAGAGCGATTTTCAAGAGTAAAAACTCTTGCTTTACATGATTACACAAATGTAATTTTTCTAAGTGCCTGGTTGAGACCTTATTCGGAGGGGAGAAAAAGGTTTTTAGAAAACCATTCAATTCTGATCATGACAAAAGCAGATGTTGATGGTTTTGAAGCATTTTGTCCATTCAAAGAAAAATGAAATGAAGATTTCGAGTCATCCCAGTTTTGTCATCATCCATTCTTTCATAGAACTTGCATTTATTTTACTTTTAAATAAATAATTAATCCGAGGCCTGTAACTTAACCGATATAAATCTCAACCTGCTGACACCACGGTGGTGAAACAAACTCATTTTTCCGGACGTTGATCTCTCAGGTTATTATGTTGGAACACGTACTGGTGATGAGATCGGGAGTCGGCGGAATTCTTAAAGTGTTCCTAGTGTTGTCGTTAATGATTTCCATTGTCGAAACTAACAAGTCCTACAGTACAACTTTCCTGTTTTATCGGTTTTGATATTCTGCCGATGCTCGTATAAATTGATCTAAGTACAAAATAGAAATGTACAAGAATGAGATAACATTACTTCATTACATATCAAACAGCTATACTATAAAATCAATCTGGAAATCGTATCCGAAAGTATCAGACTACTAAAGAAATTGTTACTTTTTTATGCATTGTCAATTTTGACAGGTACAAACAAATATAATCAGACATGTCTTGTCATTGAGATCTCCAACAGCACGATTAGGTATATAAAAATACAGTTTTACCTCAAAATGTGTACTGAACAGATTTCCAAATCATTAGCTGGACGAAGATCCAAATACAGCTACATTTTGAAACCGAATCGTGTGAGAAAAATGTATTAGAGGGAAGACTACTCGTTGTCTTGTCCAAAATATTGTGTACTATACCTTCTTGAACTCTTATTACAAGTTCTTACTGCCTGAGTCTCGAATAATCTACACAACTTTCGGAACATCGATCCTGTTACTTAGTGTCAAAAATTGAAAATGATTGAGAAAAGCCTGTCTGTCGTTAAGTTATCGGATATAGTGATATGAATAGAAATTCATTTGTATCCTTGCGGGTAGAGAGGAAATGCCCCCGATGGAGGAGAGGAGAGACATTCAAAGTTAAACCGGCGTGGCAAAACCACGACCCTCTCATGCAGACGACCATGTCCGGATCGAGGGTGGGCAATGCTTCTTGATTTAAAGATTTTACTCAATATATTCCCTTGCATGGTCGTGGTTGGTGGAGGAAGCCGTAAGTGAATTACGCCCATGCCCTAGCGAGGCAGACCATGCAAGTACTTCTCGCATGTAAATCATTTCTCTCAATGAATTTCAGAACCGCAGGACAACAAGTTATTGTGTAGATCAAATGAAGTATATCCGCCACATACATTACTGAAGTGAGACGCTAAACCTGACTCCGACTGACCTGTGAGTTTACCAGGTTATTATGTTATAAACACTTAAACAGTTTTATTTTCATATATTAAAAAGAGTATATTTATTATTTCCATCCAACACGAAACAAAAGTCCATAACTATACATACATCTAATAATTACCTGCGGGGAAATTAAAATATAACAATCAAAAATATAATTGGAACCAATTCCTCAATAAACAGCACTGCAAATATATTCAACTGTATCATTAGCTCTTCATCATCAATTTCACGTAACTTTTATCTCCACATAGTAAAATAGTTTTCTTGCTTCTTGAGGTTATTTCTTTTGCGCGTTAGCATGAATCCAGAAATATAACAGCTTGTCAATTCTTGCCAGATAGATCCTGCGTTTTCCATAACTAGTGTCCAGAACTACGCTGAGACTCCTTTCAAATATCTCAGCCCAGGTATGCAGCTTCCTACTGTCAGTGGGATCCTCGACTTCTGAGTCGAATAAGTTAAGTTAAAAAATAGAAAAAAACGTGCGATGCGAAATGTAGTGTCCTCAGAACTAAGTAGTTGCCATTTTCAGTTCATTTATTTTTGAATGAGGATCTTACCAAAAATTTGATTCAATCACCAAGAATAATCAGGTCAAAATCTTCTTGATGCCTTATAATTATCATTGAGGATTGGAATCGGTGCAGAAGCAAAGTTAAACTTTGATTATATTATAGTGCAGCGATGGCTTAATTGGTTAACATGTTGGTAACACAAGTTGGTTATCTCAGCGTCTCCGAGTCCGGATGAGTGAGGAGCATTAATCCCATGACGCCAGCACTCAAAACCAGGGCTGTGAACGTGTATATGGGCCCGATTTGGATGGATCATATCTTTCCTCAACAACTCTATCTCCCTGTTTTCAGTTTAATAAGTGGCCTACTATTAGAACATCCTTGGTCAGGTGTTGAATCCACTCCCAAGAAGAGCCATGGGGGAGGGAATTACCAATGAACTTTTACTGTTGTATTCCGAGCCAAAATTATGATCCGTACGCCAAATTATTTTGAAATATTTTGTATAACTAAACATCCTCGCCATCCCCTAAAATCATAAGTCCTACTATACTTCACAGCAATTTGAAGGGAAATAAAAAAACACTATTGGCTGACAAAATAATAGGGAACAAAACACTATTTCTTACAATAAAGATTATTGCATTTCTAATACTGAATAAATTTGAAGCACTTATTAATAAACACAGCAACTACATTGTTTTCATTATCTCACCAAATAATGTTTTTGAAGTTAACATTAAGTTTGCCAGTAATGCCTTGAGAATCATTCCAAGCACGAATTAAGAGTTATCCTTTCTGCAAACTTCCTTCCACAATAAATAACAGGCCACACTACTCGTATGTAGTTCTCAAAACTCAGAAACCTAGAAGCCACAAATTACAAAAATCTATTCACTCTAAATATATCTCTAAATAATAATGACAATAAAACATCTACAGAATGGAGTCGAAATCTACAAATCCCAAGCACCTTGCGTTAGATACATCATTTAGAGGTATTTGCCATTCTGGGTCGCAGAGGAACTAAGAATGGATAAATTTTGGGAAAAATATATGACTGTGCAGGCAGATTGATTTTTTATTTCTTTGTTTGGGATGTAAAAATTATACATTAATTTTGACTCGGGAAACAAATAATCATATTTTTATTTTTTGATTATCAAAGATCGCCTGTACCTGTTCTGTCCATTCTTCTTCTATTCCTCTCATTCATTCACCTCCAGTTCAACAGTTCTTTTATGTTCGTTCACGCAGCTATTAGGATACGCAAATCTGGACTCAATCTCAGCTCACTGTGCGCTGAAAGAAGGAACAACAATATGTTGTTGGGATATTACAAGTAAACATTTTTTGCTTGACTTGACACAAGTCTTTTGAATAACATTAACCCAACAAATGCTTGCCGCAATGTTGTGGACTTGAAGTGAATTTAATAGATCGTTCAAAGTTCATTTTTTTGTCAATAGGAATTTATCCTACTGATCTGTTTATGAAAGATTATTTCAGTACACATTTTTATGTTTAGTAGTATCGATTTAAAATTTGTCATTTATTCCAAATCGAATGGTCAAAATCGGAATATCTATATGATTTTCAGAAATCGAATCGAATAGATTTTCCGGAATTGAATCGAATATTCGAAATCAGAAACCATATAAAAAAAAAAACCAAGGACATACTATATGGTGAGCTTATAATTTTAGGAAATATTTAAAATTTTGAAAAATTTAAAATTATATTTTTGTTGATCTGGAATGTTGCCAGAAATCTAATATGAATTTTTTGAACAGAGTGCCCCTAAACTCAAGATATACATTCGATCTTTGGCTTTTCATTACTTTGCGGTCCTGTTTTAATTACAATATAATTATACTTACTCAAGAAGTCCTAGATGTCCAGTAGATGTCCCATTTTGAAAATATTCGATTCAAGTTTGGAGCATTTACTAAATGTTTACGGACATTACTTGAAGCCAATGACGATTTCGTATTTTCTGTAACAAAAAAATTAAAATATAGTCTGTAAAGAAACAAATTAATTCATTTTAAAAGCGTCATCGGACCACTAAACAGGCTTAGATTTATAATTTATAAGTGATGATACTTTACTAGGAATCATACATGATGAGTTGTCCTTGAATTTCCCCGTGTAATTGAAAGGAAAAAGTGCATAAATTAAAATTTGTGTGAGCAGTGTTTATTTTTTTTTTTTTACTTAAATTACGACAGCGGAATTCGTTCAATAAAAACATACGTTATCTTACTTTTTCAGCATAGTCGGATTGTGTTATTATGAAGTTTTTTAGTGACCGCCCCCCGCCTCCAGGAAAACATTGAGATATGTTTTTGATGCCTTTTCTTCATCTCAGTAGTAAGCATCCCAATCTTCTCAATTTGTCAGGAAGATTTTTAAACATTCGGTCCCACCTGTGTCCCGCTGAATTCGAACTAGTAAAATGTTAATGTTAAGAATCAATTATTTTTTTCAGATAGCTCCTTGATAATTTTTCTATTCGAAAAAATGAATAGACATCCCAAATGGCAAATTTTCCAGACAAATTTCTTTTGATTTTAGTTTGAATGAACAAAAAACACTCATCCTAATAGCAAATTATTAATATTAAAAAGTGTAGGCCGTTAGTTTTTGAAAAACAATCATTTTAGCCACATAAACGTTTGGAGGAAACCTCCTTAAAGATTCCAAATATACCCATGACTTTTTTGAGCGTTTTATGAGAGCAGTGAATGATCTGCATCAACATAACTGACGTGGAGGACATTATTTTAGAATTTACATTTCAACAATGGGAATTAAATCTTAAATTGAATGATTAATTGATAGAATAAGCTCAGATGAATTTCTTGAACTATATAGGATCACCTTCCAAACCTTTTACTAATACCATGTTTTTCTCTTATCTCTCACATTTGCTGGCTTTAATTTAAGCTGATAGGTCCAAACTTATAGTCTTCACAAACAGTTAATCCACCTACTCGAATTCACAAACTAAGAATTAATACAAGTCCACATTCGTAAGCATTTTCTCATATTTATCCAATGTGTTTAAGTATATGAAAGAGACTTCAAGTACATCAGATTTACATTGGGTAAAAATGCTAGATTGAGAGAGATATTAAAAGGACCAGCTCTTTTAAACAATGACAATATTTTCTGGTAAGTTTTCTGAAATGTTCAAATGTAGTATGCTATTGTGATTCTCACCTCACGATTCTGCAGCATTTAAATTAAAACACTAAGCTTTTTTCCCACAAGTGTATCTCGAAAATCTTCTATCAAAAAATGAAATGAATTTCTGGAAGAAGTCCGCTAACATGCATTCCAAGTAACTTGAGTTTCTTCACCATATCAAAGTCTTCGGTCAAGTTCAGGAAATGGTTTGGGAAGAATGCCAAAAAGACGTTGAACTAGCATCCAATGTTTTCTCTTTTTGCATCGGTACAGAGTGAATCTAGATCATAAAAATCTTCTATTTTAGCCACAGCAATATACTCTTTAATACCTTTCGTTATCACGATGATAAAATTTATATAAATAATCCCATTAAATAGTTCGTTTCTTCAGTGCAGTAGCTTCAGGCAGCTTATACAAATATTTCAAAAATTTATGTACAAAGTAGAAAGAAGAAATAATTTAATGTATAAAAAACAGCAAAATGATAATAACATATGAAACATTGATTCCAAATTATTATGAATATAAAAAATGAAGAAGATCAGAAAATGCAATTTAAGCTTATGCGAAAAATCCCAAACTGAACTGCCAAACGACCATGGTAAAATGCATGTGAATGCAGGTGAAGCTAGAGTGAGCGTCAAAAATAAAAAATGTGAAAATGAAATTAGGAAATGGAGGATTTCTGCAACAATATACTGCATGATTTATTAAGCATTAGCGAGTGAGAAGTGTAAAATACAGTTGACACATTTTGATTATCATGATTCTATTTAATTTACGAAAAGAAAAGATAAAATTTCGTCAGATTGTGTGTGTCATTCATGAAATATTTCGATAAACATTCGAATATTGCATGAGATAAACTTACCAATTTTTCTATAAAGAGGTTTTTTAATCAAATAATCGGTCATTGATTATGAATTTCTTGCTAAATTACTTTGTGTAATAAAAAGATGCATTACGCAGTGCAGCATAAATTAAAACTCAATAATTGTGCAAGCAAAGTGCAAAAGTGCGATATCAGACATACAACGCTTACGTTTCTAATATCTGCAGATAAAAAAAAAAAAATAATATAAAAAACATGAAAATAAAATATGTATAAACCAATTCAAATTCATTATCAAAAATTATATTTGGGTCGAGTGTAGTTAGTCACAGATGAGAAAAAGCATGCCGAGCAGCAAACTCCTATCCCGTTACTCACACTTAATACATTACTGATGAGTAATGTTTTGAAGTGGGAACCATAAAACTAAACATTTTTCTTTGAAGTCATGTATATTTAAACTGAATAACTTCCACTTAAATATCATTGGTTGAGTTTAGATGGCTTCTAAAACAAATAAGACTCTCAGGAGAGTTATTTGTTGTGAAAAGCCATCTGAATTCAACCAATAATATTAACGGGTAGTTGGATTGTTTCAGTTTCAATGTTCGAATTGATTTTAAGAAAAATTGTTAGAAGGACTCATTTATGATTGTAGAAGTGCTTCGCACCAATATTTTATTTGCTGGGAGAATAAAATGCTTACTGTTTCTTCAAAGTAGCAGAAATTATTTGCGAGTGTGGACCACAGGCAAAATTTTAGGGCGGCTACCAGGTTATATTGAAGCTCACAAAGATGTTTTTGGGGGCTCATCACCAATTGCAATGGCATATTTTACAGAACAATTCAACACATACGGAGAATAAAAGCTGATCCAAGACATGATATGGTCGGTTTTAGCCAAATACTTTTATTTACGGTATATCCATCTCTATCCTTCCATATGTATAACCTATATTATCGTATCCTAATACTAACGCAAAGGACACATCTGCCTCAACTGTAAATTGTGATACAATCAAGATTGCACTGTGGTTTGAAATTCCTAGCAATTCCGTATATGACAAGGCTTCTGCCGGACGAAACACCTGGTATCAGCAGACCCTTGGGGCAGCAACGCAAGCTTTTCTGTATTGAATTACTATCGAACATCAATGAATTCATCATATTGTTTTTATCATCTGATTCTTGTTCGAAATGAAGATCAGTCTGTTCTTTTGTCAACAACGTATGTCCTGTGCCTATCAGCGAGTAGGAACCAATACACTCCAGTTTTTGGCGATGACTTATTAAACCTTAGCGTAGTCCAGATTCATTACACAAATTTTAAGCTTGGAATTAAGGCATTATGTGTCTCCTGAACTGGTCCGTTTTGATTTTCATCAGATGGACAAAAAATGCTTCATATCTATCAAACAAATTACGCCGATGTTAAACTGTATACAAAAGGAGCATCTATTTAATATCTTCTAGCAACTAGCTAACAATTGTCTCTTCTGTTGGTCAACACAATTTTATTCGTGGTGCCTTGATGTAAGAAAGAGCATCCTGGGTGCTGCTCGCCCTTAAGCGAGAGTACGTACCATAGTATGCTGGCATTCTGCAAAGTTTATCCTTGTACGAAACGTGCTTTTGAATAGTCCAAAAGAAATGTTCAGTGTGTTGACTTATAAAGACTCGACCAGATAGGTAACAAATCAATGTGGTTCGCTAGTTTTATCAATCGCCCAGGGCAGATACTCTTCACTAATTCCTGAGCTTCACCCAATCAACTAGAAGAGTCATAAACATAGAGTAAGTGGGTAATGTGTTTTTCCAATTCTAAGTTAATAAACGAACATATATTGATGTTATTAATTTTAAATCATAATGTGTGAAACAAGTAAAAGGCACGTTTACCTGCTGCTCTGTTTATGTGTATTGCTTTTAATTCATCAGAATCATAATCATTCGAGGACTTTTCGGATATATATATTTCGATACGTTAGATATATCACACTCTTTCATCTGAGTTCTCCATTGTCCTTGTATGTCTTTATATGAGTCTCAGTGTTTCCATTTGATATTGATCGAGCGGGTGTTATATACCTAATGGAAACATGACAAGGGTAAAAAACAAACGCTTTTTCCAAACAATACAATCACATTTGAAAGTAAGTACTGGTGTCTATAAAAAACGAATTTCTCAAGTAAATTTTTGAATCTGATTCAGATAATTTTTTGGAATCGGATCGATTCGCTTAAATAAAATAAATATTCGATTTTTGCTAGTACAATTATTGTCTCCATTATAACAATTAAGGAATTTACAGTTACAAATTACAAATATTAGCTTAAACAGACTTAAAAGCGATGTATTTTTAATTACACTTCATTCCAAGAGCGAAAATTTTATTTTAACGACAAAATACAATCAAATTTGACCAAAATTGATTGTATTCTGTCGTTAAAAATGAAAAAATTCCACTTCATTTAGCAAGTTTTTGCTCCTATGACTGATTCCCGATTGATTCGTACAATCTGTACTTCGAATCGATTCAAATCACCGAATCAAATTTTCCGAGCTCTAATTTCAAAGCAAAGCCTTCAATGAGTTGCCACCTTTACATTACAAATTTGAGCAAATTTAAAAACAAACCAAAATTTTCCCGAAAAAAAAAATTAAAAATCTTTCAGGGCTGAAAATGTTTGATTTTTCAGTTTTATTATTTAATATTTTGATTTAAAACATAAGGAAAGTTGTTTTGTTTTTTCTTACAATTTTGTGGCAAGATTTGGAAAGTAAATTTTAACAATCACCAATATAAATTTTTTTATTTTTTTATTTTGTTTATGAAAATTATGAGCTACCGCATACCAAATACAATATTTTGTAAATTTACTACATCTTGAACAATTTTTTCATACAATTTATACATAAAATACTATATATAGTACACAGTATCGTTATTCGCTATTGGAATATTTTGTGAATCTGGCAATATAATGAAACGTCGAGATGTTGACTTACAGCTGCCGATAATCTATTCTGTACATTGTTTCTATATTGAACAACGGAATCCAATTTTTTCTTTGCATCTTCGTGAAGTACCTGGGAAGAATTTTAATAAATTTCTCAGTAACATATCAGTAATACATTTTTCATATTTGATTATTTCAATGAAAACTAGACATATAGAGTATTTGTTTAAGTTGGACTTCGAAGAATTTCAAAAAAATTTCTACGAACCATCAAGGTATGTTACGCTACTGAAATTGAGCTTGTGTGTCAAAAATTTTTTCAATTTATGTTAAGTTTATTTTTATCAAGCAAGACACGATTCAACGTTGAACCATGCTTGATAAGGAAAAATTTCTGTAGTGGAAATGTGATGGAACTGTGAAACACACCCTTCAAAGTTAAGAAATAATTTTGGGGTTTAAAAACTTTTTCAAGTTTTGTCATACATTATAATGTTCTTATTAATCAAAAGTCAACCTTGAACTAATGAATTTAACAACTTCATAGACATTTATATTGATGGTTTGTGTATATCTTAACTAAAATACAAAAATGCAATAAATTTGAAACACACAAAGGAAAAATCGAGTCTATCGCACAGATTCTTACTAACATAAATATCTATTACCCGAACTCATTTAAAAAACTTACAAGTGCATATTGAGTTTTCCATGCCGCAGCAAGACCCTGTAATGCATCCATGATAGGACCAGGACATAAAACAATACATCCTGCTGGTAATGTACTTGGAATCGAAGAAATCTTCTGCTCAATTTCAAGGAGGTTTTCAACCTAAAACAAGAAAAAAACTTATGAAACTGCATGAAACAAAAAAAAAGTAAAGTTTACTTTATGATAAGCTTTGAATAAAGATTCAAAAAGAGTACCTAACACATGTTTGTTAACCTCAAAGAAATCTATCACATCAACTCATGTATTTGAGAAAGATTGAGATTAGAGCATTAAACAATATCGAAAAAAAGAACTTTGCAACAAAAGTAGAGGCTTTGATTAATGACATTTTAACATGAAACCTATGATGACCTTTCTTAAAAGTGAGTGATAGGACTTAATGAAAACGTACAATAAAATGTGAATGCTTGGTAACACACATTTTTTATCATTTATATTCAAAAGGACAGGGTCATCATTTTTGAAAAAGTTGTACCTTCTTGATTCTGCAAAACCAGCCCATTCTTTCATGCAGTGACGAGATTCGCATATTAAAATATTATTTAAAGTTATCGTAACCAAAAAATTTATTTTAAGACAAGGAATTACATCTTGCATAAAAATTAACAATGCATAACAGTATAAGAATATAAATGTTTTATCATGACGGTAAGTACAAAACAGACTGCTAATGCACCCACGATGTAATGTAGCCAACCGGTAGGATACAGT
The DNA here is from genome assembly GCA_963675895.2 of Styela plicata. Classification (NCBI taxonomy): domain Eukaryota; kingdom Metazoa; phylum Chordata; class Ascidiacea; order Stolidobranchia; family Styelidae; genus Styela; species Styela plicata. Next base: position 15,779,524 of record OZ023147.1, read on the forward strand.
GGCATTTGCTTTTAAAATTCAGCGTTGGCTCATTGTCCACCTTGCTGTATGATCATGATGTTTTTGTTTGTTTTATGTTTGTCCATTTAGTAACCCGGTGCTAGTTTAGCTTAATCGGTGAAGCGTTGGGAATACGCTTCGAGCTACGCATCTACAATCGTCATGACACAGGTTCAAATCTCTTGATGGTATGATGATTACATGCAATAGGTCTGCTGGACTCACGTAAGCACTGCTCACGGCTTCCTCTAACAGCCAGGAAAAACAAAAATAGAAGCCAAAAAAACTTTGCGTCTGTACGAGAGGCCGTGGTTCGTCATATGATTAAGCTGAATTCTCAGCTTTCATCTCCCGCATGATAAAAATGAAATCCCCTATTCTAATCTGTTTGATATAGATGGGTCTTTGTTAGGTATGAAATGAAGTTATCGTCACCACTTTTTGTTGTGTACAGTATAAATCTATATTATCTAGACTTATAGACTTAACATCACAGTGATCACTCAGACCGATCGAGCAGATTCCATGAGTATGGGGAACACTGATAATTGTGTCCGATATAAGGGAAACACTACTCAGGATCGTGTTTCATCACACGGTCCCCGTGATTTTGAATTAACAATATCATAAAAACTACTTGGCGGTTTTTGATGATTATTATATAAAAATGTTAGGCATGAATTGGATTTTAATTTGGTACTAAAAACCAAACATCTCTGAAGTGATGACCTGTCCCTTTTAAATTTGGTTAAAGAAGAATACTCAAAACATGCATACATTGTAAAATATGATGAATATAAAATATTTTCATGAAAATCAGTAGAGGACAATAAGACAATACAGTTTATTTTCGCTATGTGTGGTGGGGCAAGTATATATCACTACCCTGAGATTCGTATATGTAAGCTAAACTCAATAAAATACACTTATGGTTGAAATTAGGTTTGTCCATATAGTTTAGTTCAATCAAGCGATATTAAAAATTCAGTATATAGATAAAATGATGTTTAAGAAATTACAGATGAATAAATTTTGTAGTGAAGCCATGATTTATGTGAGTTCACTGCAAAATGAACAAAACTCAAAATAATTGTATATTAAAGTTACTTTTACATATAATTTTAGAATACTTATTACTATTTCAATAACGACATCTTCAGTTGAAAATCAAAATATTTGGAATCCATCATTCTATTTAAATTAGGAAAATACAAGTTTTATTTACCTCTTTTCTAGTAGCAGATATATTTGGACTACCGTACATAAAATCAGAATATGCACGATGCATATCATCTTTCCATAAGAAGTTATATTGACTGAGATGACCTACATATGATCTGATTCTTTTCCTGAGATCTGTTTGAAAAAAAAAAATACAATCATTTTTAAGCAAGAGTCAAGAGACTTTTGAACTTTTATCTAATTCACATAAAATATTTATGCATTAAATCAGATGGTTTGGTTGGTTACGAGTTATGGTTCAAGGGTACCCGGTTTATCTCAATCAATAAAGCATTGGAATACGCATCGAGCTACGCATCACTAACGTCTTGGGTTAAAATCCCATTCAAAAATGATTATATGCGAGGGGTCTGTTGGACCCCTCGCCGGTGCTCGGTGGTCAGGTAAGCACTGCTTATGGCTTCCTCCACCGACCATGTCCAAGCACAGGCCAAGTAAAATTTTGAGCTAAAAACATTCACCCTCGATTCGGAACTGGTGTCTGTGCGAGAAGTCGTAGTTCTGGTGTATTGGATTCATGATTATGATAGGCTATTTACTCAAAGTTGAACCAAATATTAGCAAAGCTGCGCATCAATTTATACTGCAAATAAACCTGGCAAATGGACATGAGCATCTTCCCTGCGCAGAAATTTGGCTTCTTTCTCTTTAGATTTTTGGTAAATAGGGCATAATGATGCTATGTGCGTGAGCCCTATATAAGGTCCCTAAGTTTATAGCCTTGTTCAGGCTAAATCAATTAAATGAAATACTGTGGTAATACTCATAGACATAGACATAGATTATTTCGACATCTCTGTCGAAATAAACTATGTCTATGAGTAAACTTTGCTCTGAATTAATCATGAAGTAATACACCATCTGATATATGTTTTACTCTCAATGCAAATTATTATCCTTATCCCACCTCTTGTTAATCCAGAAAGATTTCTTCTTAACGTTGTAACAGATTCATCAATTAATATTTGACTTTCAAAAGTTTCATTCTTGTTCACTCCTGCCCACCATGTTATTTCTAAAAGAAAAAAGGAATAGAAAAGGTCGTATCTATTTCAAGACTGTGATATGCTAGATGGCATGACTTAGATGTCATGAGATATGACATTTAGAAAATCTTAGAAGATTAAAATGTTTGTTACAGGTGCAATGTAATGACAACGAGGAATCTTGATCTTATTAAACATAAGTCAGGATTTTTTGTTTGTTTATTGAATTCCAATCTAAGTAAGGCCGGAAGCAGCTTCCAGGGGGAACCAACCAACGGCCACTCAATAGCAAAGAGCTACTGAAAGATATAGTACCAGCAACCACACTCTGAACAGAAAACATCCAAAACAGAACTGAACCGTCATGGTAAAATGCAGTGAGTGGTATCTGGGCGATGGTCAAACCATCTAACACTTCTTAATTGAGTATGGTAGTGACTACCTACTCATAGTTATCAAAACCTCTTTTTACTAGATCACAAATTGGATTTCAACAAACTTGTTTGAAAAAATTCAAAGTAATTAAAGATTGAAAATTTCTTTACAATAATAGTGCACTTATAATCAGTGAAATTTACTATTTTATAAAAAATATATTCAAACCTCTCGGAGCAGATATAATTTCTTCAACTATTTCATCAACTGCTTGTTGAACTTGAGATAACGGTGGATCGAGTAATATATCAGGAACGCGGAATCTAAAATGAAAGTAGACACGTGATCATCAAGGCACTGATCCGTAAAATTGCTATTCCGATTAAAAATTTAGTTTTGTTAAATATGGGACACAGATGTACCATGCCTCATTCTTAATTTTCACATAGAAATGCCACTTTCTGAACACAGCACAAAAATAACCACCTGTACTGAGGTGTTAAAATTAATATTCCTACTTATTTTCAATTTTGCCCACACCTTCAGTTCTATTTTTATGTAAATTGGGATATGAAAGGATTTTTTCATTCTGCGGGAGAGGAAAGTCGAGAATATAGCTTAATCATAACGTGAACCACAACCAATGCTGGTAGTACGGTACGAAGTTCGGTACGGTACGATAGCATTTTCCGGTACGATTCATTTTTCAATTTTCGTACTTGGTACGGTATGGTACGAAGTTCGGTATTTATTTCGTACTCTTTTTCATATCTTCGCATTACACTTTATTCTTCTCAAATGAATTCGGAAAAATAATTTCATTTAACATCTATGCCGTTTCATAACGGGGCGCTGATAATATAAATTGTGTCTATCAAAGAATTTTTAAACTAAAGGGCAATTTTAAAGAGATTAAAAGCGGCGCAGGTATGGTAATAAAAATGCAACTGATTCACTTGAGCTGATAAGATGCATCATAGATGAGCTATGTCGTATATCTGTTTTACTACAGTGGCGTAAAACTTTGTGATTGCGTGGAAATACATATAGGCCGCTGATTTATGACGTCTTAATCTGAATGCATTTTTCTGTAATAACGAAAGTTGTGATAGCCCAATTAAAATCGACAAGATAAGCAGCATTCATAATACTAAAAATCACGATGTTATCATGGTGATCGAATATACCAACTACAATGGCGGATACGCAAAAAAATTATGGGGATGGGGGGGTCACACATGCAATCACAGGCTTTCAAATTTACAGAAAGATTAGGGTGCCGGAGGCGTGCAAAATTTTATTGAGAACGAAACAAAAATACATGTTTTTAGAGTGAAATAAACATTACCAGACCGAAAAATGTATCCGAGCGCCGGAAGCCCGCTGAAATTTTAGTAAAAATTGAATCAAAATTTTAACTTTAAAGGCTCAATGCTACGAAATATACAAAATTAATCAGGGAATATTGTGCAACGCAGGTGCGCGAATATGTTATAAAAATTAAAAACTCTCTCCCCTTGACCAACTATGCAACTAAGCTAACCAGTAACCACTGCTATTACGTTTTGTTTGTACCCTGACACGCAGAAGTATATTATCAGAGCAGAAACATCAGAATATAAAGATATATTTGGGCTGTTTTGAGTTGAGTGTTGGCTGATACTCATCTCAAATAGAAGATATATTTTGTAAAAAAAAACAGTCAAGTCACAATATGGCATGTCGGGAATACGTCTGTCTGGTATGAAAAAATAAATAGCATTATTCAGGTATGTGAAGAGAACGTAAATTGCACCAGAAATACCAGATGCACAAATGCAGAATGATAATGTTCTTATAACCATGCCTTTGAATGAGACCGCACAAAACCCATGTGTGGTACACAACGAACATTCTTTTGTCGAGAGAGAATTTCTTGTGACGACACAATGCCAGATTTTTTTGCGAATCCTACCACCATTTATCACCACCGGTCTATCATTCTCATACTATACGCAATGTGAACAATGATATTGGGGTGACATATGCTTAATTACGCGCATGTTTTACTGTCCTGGATTTTAAACCAGATATCATGAACTGCATCACTTTGATGTAAGATGTTGGTGACGTTTCTTGCGGTGGCCAGATCTTACAAATAAAGCTGATTTGGTAGTTGGTACGATACGAAATTGCTGCCCAGCGAATGGTACCTGTTTTCGTACTGGTACGAAATTTAGTACGATAAATGAAAAATATTAATCGAACTTAATTTCATACTGGTACGAAGTTCGGTACGATGTACTAAAAAAATAATATCGTACGGTACCGTACGGAAAATTTTCGAAAGGTACGGTACGATGTTCGGTAGGAAATTATTTCGCTGGTTCGAAGTACGATAAAAATTACGTATCGTACCGTACTGAAGGCTTTGACCACAGCCGCACATGTCAAAACCTTTTTTCAACCAGGGTTTGAAATTTTTGCTCATTATTTCCTGATTTTCTCTGTGCATGGACATGGTTGGTGGAGGTCTGGAGGAACCCATAATGTTCGGGTTATGTGCGCCACCATGAGCCAGCGAGAAATCCGGTAATACTCCTGCCTATAATCACTCCCCACTGGATTCAACCCAGGCAAATGGAGGTGCATAGCTTGAAGCGTATACCTACCGCTTTACAGATCGAACTACAACTGGGAGATGAGATAAATTACCTGAGCAAACGATGTCACAATATGATGTACGAATTTATGTGTCAAGTGATTTTCTCAAACCAATACTTCAGAATCAATGTTACTTCTTCATACCGATACAGCACTCTCTAAATAACTTGGATGACATGAATGATAATGATATGACAATTCGTTTAATGTATAATCTTACAATATCTGAACTTTTATCTTCAACTTGACATCATTATCAGCATCCGAGATAAGATTATCAACAATAGATTTCCAAGATAATGTTGATATTGAGGATAACACAGAACTTGGTCGAGTTGCTTCAGTACTGAATAAATGAAAAGAAAGCATTTGATAAAAGAGAATGCATGAATAGACAATGTCCATTGTTTATTAAAAATATTTTTTAGAAATTCTGTTTAAAAATTCATCAATCAAAACCTAACATGATCCAAATTGAAATATGAGTGAATTTCATTAGGTTTTAAAGGTTATACACAATTTACACTATTTCTAGTATAGATCTACCCAATATCCTTCTGCAAATCCGGAATACAATATGGTGGGGAGACAATTAAAACGAAGATAAACAGAACATGTGAGAAGTATTGAAAAGAAAGATGAGAATTTATCACTTGCCCTTCATTTCAACAAACTCGGACATTCAATCCAAGATTTCGCAGTTATAGATATGGAGAAACTTTTTAGAGATAATATTTATCGCAAAACAAAAGAAGCACATTTTAATTCTATGATAGAATCTTTAGAACCAACCGGCATGAACCTTAAAGATTGATGACCATTGAACACACTGCTACTGCCACCACTATACAGATACATCGGGTCAATTCGGATAAATTACTTTTCCAAAAATTCTTATGTTGTTATGTTC
>OZ023147.1:15785779-15806654 GCA_963675895.2 Styela plicata
TCTCATAGTATATCAAAAATTAACTGTTGAAATGAAATTGGAAATTATTATTACAATGGTTAGAGGCGTGGATCATCTTTTCCTCTTTCTGAGTCTTTGTGTTTGCGGATCATATGTAGAAAACAAACGGATACAGTCGGTAAGAGTAACTATGACTAATAGAGAAGTTCCGTGTTTGTTCCCACTTTCCAAATTTTATTTCTGTAAAGTTCCGTCTGACTGAGTCAGATTCTTGAACAGTCTTTTTAAAAGTATTGCCATTAAACAGTGGGTGGCAAGATTAGACACACTTATCAATAAATCAGACTATTAGAACAAAACAACACCAAAGCATTTTTGGCGTAATTTTTTGAGAAGTGTAATTAGCCGAAATGGCCCATGTAACTGTATTAGTGGTTGTCAGTAGCAATATGTTTCTAATGATGTATCCATCTTTAAAGGTCATGCCGGTTTGGTTCCAAAGATTCTATCATAGAATTAAAAATGTGCTTCTTTATGTTTAGTACGATACATATTATCTCTAAAAAGTTTCCGTCTCTATATATAATCATGCGAGAATCTTGGATTGCAATGTGGGAGTTGGTTGTAAGGAAGGGCAAGTGAGAATTTCCCATCTTTGTTTATCAATATTCCCTCACAATGTTCTAAGTTTATTCTTGTTTTTAATTGTCCTCCCGAACATATTGTATTCCGGATTTGCAGCAGGATATTGGTGTAGATCTATAGTTGAAATAGTGTGAATGGTAGTAGTAACTTTTTACAATGTTAATGAAATCCCCTCATATTTCATGTTTGGCTCATGTTCGCTTATTGAATATCGTTAAAATATTTCAATCAAAAAATTATAAAAAATATTCGGTTCAATCAAACAAAGGACCTCGTCTATTCATTGCATTCCCTTTTATCAAATGCTTTCTTTTTATTTATTCAGTCCTGAAGCTAACTCGCCAACGTTCTGTGTTCTCATCAGCGTAATCTAGCATTATCTTGGAAATCTAATTGTGTGATTCATCTTCATCTCGTATGCTGAAAATGATGTCATGTTGAAGAAAACAGTTCCGGCGTATTGAAGAGATTTATACGTTACACGAATAGGTCATTTCATTATCAATCATGTTTGGCTAGTTAATAAGGAGAGTGCTGATGTATCGAGTCTTGAAGACAAGTAACATTGTGATTCTGAAAATATATGGTTTGAGAAAATCACTTGACACATACATTCGTAACATTCATATTGTGCCATTGTTTGCTCAGGTAATTTATCTTCATCTCCCAGTTGTAGTTTCGATCTGAAAAAGCGGTAAGTGAATACGGCTATCAAGCTCTCGTGCACATCCAATTGGCTGGGTTTGCAATCCAGTGAGGCGTGATTGATATGCAGGGAGTATTACCGGATTTATCGCCAGCTCCTGGTGGCGCACATCCCCGCGAGCATTATGGGTTCCACCAGACCTCACCCAACCATGTCCATTGAAGAGATACAAATACAGGAAATAATGATTCAGCAAATTTCAAAACCATGGTTGGAAAAAAGTGGAATTGACATGTGCGGCTGTGGTCAAAGCTGGCACTGACGTACGGGATAGAAATTTTATATAACGGTACGATTTCGAACCCAAGCGAAATAATTTCGTGACCGATTATCGTACCGGTACCTTTTCGGAATATTTCCGATACCGTTACGAATATTCTAGTTCGCTTTCTGCTGACATCGTACCGAACTTCGTACCAGTACGAAATTAAGTTCGATTCATAATTTTCATCTTATCGAAGTAAAATTTTCGTACTAGGATGAAAACTAGATACGATTCGCTGGGCAGCTGCAATTTCGTAGCGTACCAGCTACTAAAGTCCAAATCGGCTTTATTTGTAAGATATGGCCACCGCACGCAAACGTCACCAAGCATAATACATCAAAGGGATGCAGAGTGCATGAATATACTGGTTTAAAAATCTAGGTAGCAGTAAAAAATGCGTGTAATTAACGAAAAGAGATTGCACCCCAATATCCATTGTTCAAAATTCGTATACAAGGCAGAAATGGAAGGAACTTGTTGGGTGATAGAAATGGTGGAAGGCTGGAGCACCGTTTTCGCGAAAAAATCTAAGGTCATTGTGTCGTCACTAGACACGTACTCTCTCGACCAAGAGGCTCTTGGTTCGTTATGAACACAACACAGGGGTTTTGTGTGGGTTCTCATTCACACGGATGGGTATAAGAACATTATCATTGTGCATCTGGTATTATCTGGTGCAATTTACGTCCTATTCACCATAAATGGAACGTCTCTGCTAATTTAATTTTTCATACCAGACAGACATCTTCCCACATTGCATATTGTGACTTGACTGTTTTTTTTTTTTACAAAACTATATCTTCTAATTAAGATGAGTATCAGCTACCTTTCAGACTCAAAACAGCCTAAATATATCTTTATCTATTCTGATGTTTCTGCTCTGATAATAATACTTCTGTGTGTCAGGGTACAAACAAAACGTAATAGACAGTGGTTACTGGGTTAGCTTATTTGCATAGTTGGTCAAGGGAGGGGAGAGTATTTTTAATTTTCATAAAATATTCGCGCTCGCACTCGCGTTTTCGCAATATTCCCTGATTAATTTTGTATGATTTCGTAGCATTGAGCCTTCAAACGTGAAAATTTTTATTCAATTTTTACAAAAATTTTCAGCGGTCTTCCGGCGTTCGGATACATTTTTCGGTCTAGTAATGTTTATTTCACTCTAAAAACATGTATTTTTTGTTTCGCTCTCTTTCCTCAATAAAATTTTGCACGCCTCCGGCACCACTAATCTGCATTTTTATTACCATACCTGCGCCGCTTTTAATCTCTTTAAAATTTGCCCTTTAGTTTAAAACTTCTTTGAATAGACACAATTTATATTATCAGCGCCCCGTTTTGAAACGGCATTAAGATGTTAAATGAAATTATTTTTTCCGAATTCATTTAGAGAAGAATAAAGTGTAATGCGCAGATATGCCAAAAGAGTACGTAAATAATTACCGAACTTCGTACCATACCGTACCTAAGTACGAAAAGTTGAAAAATGAGATCGTACCGGCAAATGCTATTCGTACCGTACCGAACTTCGTACAGTAACTACCAGCATTGGTTGTGGGTTCACGTTTATGATTAAGCTATATTCTGACTTTCCTCTCCGCAGAATGAAAAAATCCTTTCATATCCCAATTTCTACATAAAAATAGACACTGAAGGTGTGGGCAAAATTGAAAAATAAGTAGGAATATTAATTTTAACACCTCAGTATCAGGTGGTTATTTTTGGTGCTGTGTTTCAGAAAGTGGCATTTCTATGTGAAAATTAAGAATGAGGTCATGGTACATCTGTGTCCCATATTTAACAAAAACTAAATTTTTAATCGAGAAATAGAATTTTACGGATCATGTGCCTTGATTGATCACGTTGTCTACTTTCATTTAGATTCGATTCTATCCGCGTTCCTGATATATTACTCGATCCCCCCACCGTTATCTCAAGTTCAACCAAGCAGTTGATGAAATAGTTGAAGAAATTATATTTGCACCGAGAGGTTTGAAAGATTTTTTTTATAAATATAGTAAATTTCACTGATTATATCTCGTGCACTATTGTTGTCTAAAGAAATTCTCTCAATCTTTAATTACTTTGAATTTTTTCAAACAAGTTTGTTGAAATTCCAATTTGTGATGCTAGTACAAAAGAGGTTTTTTTGATTAACTATGAGTAGATAGTCACTACCATACTCAATTAAGAAGTGGTAGATGGTTTTACCATCGCCCAGATACCACTCACTGCACTTTGCCATTACGGTTCAGTTCTGTTTTTAATGTTTTTCGTTCAGATTGCGGTTGCTGGTACTACATCTTTTAGTAACTCTTTGCTATTGAGTGGCCGTTGGTGGGTTCCCTTTGGAAGCTGCTTCCGGCTTTGCTCGGAGTGAATTTCAATAAACAAAAAAATGCTGACTTATGCTCAATAAGATCAAGATTCTTCGTTGTCATTACATTGCACCTGTAACAAACATTTTAATCTTTTAAGATTTTCTAAATGTCATATCTCATGACATCTAAGTCATGCCATTTAGCATATCACAGTCTTGAAATAGATACGACCATTTCTATTCCCTTTTTCTTTTAGAAATAACATGGTGGGCAGGAGTGAACCAGAATGAAACCTTTGAAAGTCAAATATTAATTGATGAATCTGTTACAACGTTAAGAAGAAATCTTTCTGGATTAACAAGAGGTAATAATCTGCATTGAGAGTAAAAATTATATCAGATGGTGTATTACTTCATGATTAATTCATTGCAAAGTTTACTCATAGACATAGTTTATTTCGACAGAGATGTCGAAATAAACTATGTCTATGTCTATGAGTATTACCACAGTAATTAATTTAGTTGATTTGGCCTGAACAAGGCTATAAACTTAGAGACTTTGTATAGGGTTCATGCACATGGCATCATTATGCCCGACAATTGCGATTAACTAAGGAAATCTTATTAACTATTCTGCCTGATCCAATGCATGAATATAGAATTTTTATTCCTAGAAGGGGATAGGATTTCATTTTTATCCTGTGAGAGAGGAAATACGAGAATCCAGCTTAATCATATGGCTAACCACGACTTCTCATACAGATTCTGCCAGTTCTGAATCGAGGGTGAATGTTTTGGCTCAACATTTTATTTATTTTTCTGTGCTTGGACATGGTCGGTGGAGGAAGTTGGTGACCACCGTGCACCGTCGAGGCGTCCAACAGAACTCTCGCGTATAATCATTCTTGAATGAGATCTTAGTGATGCGTAGCTCGATGCGTATTCCCAACGCTTTATTGCTTGAGATAACCGGGTACCCTTGAACCATGTTAGACATCATAACCAACAAATACCATCCCGATTGTTTGCATAAATATTTTATCTGTGATTAGATTCCTAAACGTTCAAAAGTCTCTTGACATCTTGCTTAAAAAGGGGGGGGGGGGGGGGGGGGGGGGGGGGTGGGGGGGTGATTGTGGGGGGGGGTGGGGGGGGGGGGGGGGGGGGGGGGGGGGGGGGGGGGGGGGGGGGGGGGGGGGGGGGGGGGGGGGGGGGGGGGGGTGGGGGGGGGGGGGGGGGGGGGGGGGGGGGGGGGGGGGGGGGGGGGGGGTGATTTTTTTTGAGCCAAACAGATCTCAGGAAAAGAATCAGATCATATGTAGGTCATCTCAGTCACATATATACTTTTTATGGAAAAGATGATATGCATCGTGCATAATATTCTGATTTTATGTACGGAAGTCCAAATATATCTGCTACTAGTTCATAGAGGTAAATAAAACTTGTGTATTTTACTTAATTTAAATAGATTGATGGATTCCAAATTATTTTGATTTCAACTAGAGGATGTCCCGTATTGAAATTGTACAATAGGTATTTAAATTCTATAATTAGTGAAGTAACTTTAATATTACCAATTATTTTGAGTTTTGTTCATATTGCAGTGAACAAACTATTTGACATAAATATGTACTTTCATTGCAAAATTTATTTATCTGTAATTTCTTTAAACATCATTTTATCTATATAGTGAAACTTTTTATATACCGCTTGATTGAACTAAACTATATAGACAAACCTAATTTCAAGCCATAGAGTGTATTTTTTTTGAGTTTTTATGCTTACATATACGAATCTTCAGGGTAGTGATATATTACTTGGCCTACGACAAATTACGAAATGCTAAACTGTATTGTCATATTGTCCCTCTACTGATTTTCACTCCAAAAAATTTACTATTTCTCATGTTTTACACTGCTTCATATGCACGTTCGGAGTATCCGTTCCTTAAAACAAAATTCAAAGGGGACAGGGTCTCATTCAAACAATGAGTTTGGTTTTGTGGTCTCCCAAATTAAAATCCATTCATGCCCTAACATTTTTGTATAATAATTATCAAAAACCGTCAAGTAGTTTTTATGATATTGTTAATTCAAAATCGCGGGGGCCGTGTGATGAAACACGATCCTGAGTAGTGTTTCTCTTATATCAGACACATTTATCAGTGTTCCCCATACTCATGGAATCTGCGCGAACGGTACTGACGTGATTCAACTGTGATGTTAAAAAATCTAGTTGATAATATAGCTTTATCATACTGTACACAACAAAAGAGTGTTGACGATAACTTCATTTCATAACTAACAAAGACCAATCTATATCAAAACAGATTAGAGTAGGAGATTTCATTTTTATCATGCCAAGGAAAGGAAAGCTGAGAATTCTTAATCATTGACGAACCACGGCTTCTCGTACAGACGCAAAGTTTTTTTGGCAGCTTCTATTTTAGTTTTTCCTGGCTGTATTAGAGGAAGTTCCGTGAGCAAGTGCTTACGTGAGTCCAGCAGACCTATTGCATGTAATTTTCATACCAACTAAGAGATTTGAACCTGTGTCATTGACGATTGTAGATGAGGATCGGCTCGAAGATATCGGCCTTAGCTTTCAGTGGGTTAAGCTAAACTAGCACCGGTAGTTATCTAAATGCACAAATGAAAAAATAGCATGAAAACATCATGCGTATCTACAGTATACAATCTGCAAGGTGGACAAATGAGACAAACTCTGAATTTACAAAAGCAAATGCCAATGAATCCCACAGTAGGCTACATTACATCGTGGAGTGCATTAGCAGTCTATTTTGTACTTACCGTCATGATAAAATATTTATATTCTTATACTGTTATGCATTGTTAATTTTTATGCAAGATGTAATTCCGTGTCTTAAAATAAATTTTTTGGTTACGATGACTTCAAATAACTTTTTTTATATGCGATTATCGTCACTGCATGAAAGAATGGGCTGGTTTTGCAGAATCAAGAAGATACAACTTTTTCAAAAATGATGATCCTGTCCCTTTGAATATAAATGATAAAAAATGTGTGTTATCAAGCATTCACATTTTATTGTACGTTTTCATAAAGTCCCATCACTCACTTTTAAAATAAGTCAACATAGATTTCATATTGAAATGCCATTAATCAAAGTATTTACTTCTGTTGCAAAGTTCCTTTTTCGATATTGTTTAATGTTCTAATCTCAATCTTTCTCAAATACATGAGTTGATGTGATAAATTTTTTTGAGGTTAACAAACATGTGCTACTCTTTTTGAATCTTTATTCAAAGCTTATCACAAAGTAAACTTTACTTCTTTTTCTGTTTCCTGCACCCTCTTTCCTCAATTTTTATGTCCGTTGCATTTAAATATAGACAAACTGGTACATATGTTTTAAAGTTTTTCTTTTGTTTTAGGTTGAAAACCTTCTTGAAATTGAGCAGAAGATTTCTTCGATTCCAAGTACTTTACCAGCAGGATGTATTGTTTTATGTCCTGGTCCAATCATGGATGCATTACAGGGACTTGCTGCAGCATGGAAAACTCAATATGCACTTGTAAGTTCTTTAATTGAGTTCGGGAAATATATATTTAGGTTAGTAAAAATCTGTATGACAGACTCAATTTTTCCTTGTGTGTTTCAAATTTATTTCATTTTTTTTGTTTTAGCTAAACTATCCACAAATCATCAATATTCAAGGTTGACTTTGACTATTGAAAACATAATAATGTATGCCAAAACTTAAAAGGTTTTAAAACCCCATAATTATTTGCTAACTTTGAAGATTGCGTTTCACAGTTTCATCTCCTTGAGAAATTTTGCTTTATCAAGTATGATCCAATGATGATTCGTGTTTTGCCACACAAGCTCAATTTTAGTAGCGTAACATACCTCAATGGTTTGGTTTGTGGTAATTTTTCTTGAAATTCTTTGCAGCCCAACTTAAACAAATACTCTATATCCAGTTTTCCTTGAAATAATGAAATATGAAAAATGTATTACTGATTATTACTGATATTACTGAGAAATTTATTAAAATTGTTCCCAGGTACTTCACGAAGATGCAAAGAAAAAATTGGATTCCGTTGTTCAATATAGAAACAATGTACAGAATAGATTATCAGCAGCTGTAAGTCAACATCTCGACGTTTCATTTATTGCCAGATTCACAAAATATTCTAATAGCGATACTGTGTACTTGAAAATATATCGTATGAAAAAATTGTTCAAGATGTAGTAAATTTACAAAATATTGTATTTGGTATGCGGTAGCTCATAATTTTCATAAACAAAATAAAAAAAATAAAAAAATTTATATTGGTGATTGTTAAAATTTACTTTCCAAATCTTGCCACAATTGTAAGAAAAAACAAAACAGCTTTCCTTATGTTTTAAATCAAATTATTAAATAATAAAACTGAAAAATCAAACATTTTCAGCCCTGAAAGATTTTTAATTTTTTTTTTCAGGAAAATTTTGGTTTGTTTTCAAATTTGCTCAAATTTGTAATGTAAAGCTGGCTAAACTTATTGAAATCAGTGCTGGGAAATTCGAATCGGTCATAGGAACGAAAACTTGCTAAATGAGGTGGAATTTTTTCGTTTTTAACGACAGAATACAATCGATTTTGGTCAAATTTGACCAAAATCGATTGTATTTTGTCGTTAAAATAAAATTTTTGTTCTTGGAATGAAGTGTAATTTAAAATACATCGCTTTTAAGTCTGTTTAAGCTATTATTTGTAATTTGTAACTGTAAATTTCTCATTTGTCATAATGAAGACAATAATTGTACTAGTAAAAATTTGAATATTTCTTTCTTTTAAGGAATCAGTGAATCGATCCGATTCGAAAATATTATTCGAATCAGATTCAAATTCCAGGGAATTGGTTTTTGCCCAGACCTACTCGAAATGTGATTTTTGCTTGAAAGTGTTATTTTATACCTTTTATATCGATTAGGTTATTACGCTAGATCAACTCAATGGTACACTGAGTCTAATTGATGAAATACATGACATGGAGAACAAGATTGATGGTGTTTATCTCCCGATCGAGAAAATGTACGAAAAGTTGAAAGAGTATGATCTCAGATTAGCAAGATCAGAACTGCAGCAGGTAAAGTTTTACGAATTTATTAAATAATATAACAATGTAGGTTCATTTCTACTTTAGAATTATAAAAACTAACACAATACCCAATAACTCAATGTTCTAACTCTTCTAGTTGATTGGTAGAAGGTAGGAATCAGTGAGTGGTATCTGCCCTGGGCGATGATAAAACCTTCTACCACTTCTTTTTTTCCTTTTTAGGCGTCTCTTATGACACACAAATAGGACTTTAGGGCTATTCAAAAGCTCGTACCTACAGGGTTGGACTTGCAGAAGGCCAGCTACACTGGTACTCAGGCACCCAGCTGCTCTTCTACTCAGACACCTGAATAAAATGTGTTCCAACAGAGGAAAATTTATCTAGTTGCTAAAAGATATAAATGTCTCCTTTTGTGTACTGTATAATCGACACTCGTATGAAATAGCAGTGTTGATAGTCTTGAAGCCTTTTTTGTCCATCTAACGAAAATGACACGAACATTTCAGACAACCGAAGAAAACCAGCATTCTGCCACCCTGGTTGAATCTTTTAACATTTTAAACTTTTTTATGGTTTTTTCAAGTTTTATTGTATAATTAATCTGACCACGCAGGTTGATAGTCTTCGCCAAAACTGGAGTGAATTGGTTCATCTCGCTGATAGGCTCGGACATACTTTGTTGAAAGAACGAAGAGCTTCATTCGAACAAGAACTTGATAAACAATTGAAGACTTTTGTTGTCGAAGTTATTCAATTCAGAAATGCGTTTGATGCCCAAGGTCCTGCTATACCAGGTGTTCGTCCTGCAGAAGCTGTCATAAGATTGCAGGAATTTCAAAACAGGTGCGTCTTGATTTATCACAATTTACAGTTGAGCAGTCTTTGCTTTAGTACAGGATAAGTATAGGTTTAACATATGGAAGGATGGAGAAGATATAGTTAAAAGTATTTGGCTAAAACGACCTTTCATGTCATGGATCAGCATTTAATCTCCGATGTGTTGTAGTTGGAATAAGCCACGACCATTGGTGATGCAAAACACTTTTGCATTAATATTACCCATACCTTAAAATTTTTGCCCGTGGTCCACACTCGCATAATTTCTGCTACTTTGAAAAACTGTAGCAATATTCTCCCAGCAAATAAAATATTGGTGCAAAGCACTTCTACATCATAAATGAGTCCTTCTAACAGTTTCTTAAAATCATTCACATTGAAACTGAAACATCCAACTACCGTTAATATTATTGGTTGAATCAGATGGCTTCACAACAAATAACTCTCCTGAGAGTTATTTGTTTTGAAGCCATCTAACTCAACCAATGATATTTAAGTGGAAGTTTCAGTTTAAATATACATGACTTCAAGAAATTGTTAGTTTTATGGTTCCCACTTGAACATTCTCATCAGTATGTATAAGTGTGAGTAACGGGATGGATCTTGCTGCTCTATTTTTTTCTCATCTGTTACTAACTACTCTCGACCAAATATAATTTTTGATAATGAATTTGTTGATTTTATACTTATTTGTTCATGTTTTTTATTTTTATCTGCAGATTTAGAAACGTAAGTGTGTATGTCTGATATCCACTTTTGCACTTTGCACAATTATTGAGTTTTATTTTGCTGCACTGCATTTTTATATACACAAGTAATCTTCAAGAAATTTCATTCAGTGACCGATATTGATAAAAAAATTGGCTAATTTTATTCATACAATATTGAATGTTATCGAAATAATCATGGAGACACACACACACAATCTGACGAAATTTTCTTTTTTCCTAAATTAAATAGAATCATGAATCTAAATGTGGCAACTGTATTTTACACTTCTCACTCGCTAATTTAATATCATGCATATATTTTCAGAGATCTCCATTTCCTAATTTCATTTTCACATTTTTATTTTGACGCACTCTAGTTCACTCACTGCATTTTACCATGGCGGTTCAGTTCCTTTGGGGTTTTCGCAGCTTAGATTGCATTTTCTGATCTTCATCATTTTTATATCATAATAATTTGAATCAATGTTTATAGTTATTTCATTTTGCTGTTTTTTATACATTAAATTATTTCTTCTACTTTGTACATAAATTTTGGAAAATATTTGTATAGCAGCCTAAAGAATCGAACTATCAACGGGATTATTAATAGATTTTATCAATCATGATACGAAAGGTATTAAGAGTATATTGCTGTGTCTAAAATATGATTTTATGATCTAGATTCACTCTGTACGATGCAAAGAGAAAAACATTGGATTCTGTTCAACGTCTTTTTGGCATTCTTCCCAAACCATTTCCTGAACTTGACAAGACTGGTGAAGAACTCAAGTTACTTGGAATGCTGTACGGACTTTTCCAGAAATTCATTGCTTTTGATAGAAGATTTCGAGATACACTGTGGGAAAATGCTGGTTTGAATGCTGCAAATCTTGAGGTGCGAACCGAATAACACATTTGAACATTCAGAAAAATTACAGAAATATTGTCATTGTTTAAGGCTGGTCATTTTAATTCTCTCTGTATTTTTGCAATTGAATCGAACCTTCATGTACTTTTTTCTACTGTGAGTGGTTGATCAACTGTTTTGTAAAGTTAAATTTTTTGTAAACTTATCAGCTTAAATTAAAGCAAGCAAATGTGAGAGAAAAAAGTAAAACATGGTATTAGTGAAAGGTTTAGATGGTGATCCTATATAGTTCAAGGAATTCATCTGAGCTTGTTCTATCAAGATTCTATCAATTATTCAATTTAAGTTTCAATTCCCATTGTTCAAATGTAAATTCTAAATAATGTTTCCACGTCAGTTATGTGATGAGATCATTCATGCTCAAAAAGTCGGGGTTTTTCATGGTTTATGTGGCTAATATGATTGTTTTCAACCTAACCTATTTTTTATTAATATTGCTATTGGTTGTGTTTTATGTCATTCAAACAAAAATCAAAATATTTGTCTTGAAATGCCATTGGATGTATGTCATTTTTTGGAATACAATTATCAAGGAGCAATTTGAAAAAATTATGGATTCTTAACATAATGTTGCTAGGTTCGCGGACACTGGGACGAATGTTTAAATCTTCCTGACAAATTGAAAGATTGGGATGCTTATACTGAGATGAAGAAAAGCATCAAAACATATCTCAATGTTTTCCCACTACTCATCGACTTGCTGAAAAAGTAAGATGAATATGTTTTATTGAACAAATTCTGTTGTCGTTTGAACACTGCTCACAATTTTAACTGATGCAATTTTTCTTTCTTTTACAGGGGAAATTCAAGGACATCATGATTCCTGTAAGTATCTGCTTATAAATTATGCCTGTTTAGTCCGATGCTTTTAATGAATTAATTTGTTTTTACAGACTTATTTAATTTTTGTTACAGAAAATACGAAATCGTCATTGGCTTCAAGTAATGTCCGTAACATTTAGTAAATTTCAACTTGAATCAAATATTTTCAAAATGGGACATCTACTGGACATTGGACTTCTTGAGTAAGTATAATATTGTTTAACAGGACGCAAAATAATGAAAAACAAGAGTAGGGCTGTTCAAAAAATTCTGTTCGATTTCTGCAACAATTCCAAATCAACGAAAAATTATTTTAAATTTTTTTAAATTAAATTTTCCTAAAATTATAAGCTGACCGATAGATGTCTTTGTTTGTTTTTTATATGGTTTCTGATTCGAATATTCGATTCGATTTGGAAAAATTATTCGATTAGATTCTGAAATCTAAAGATATTCGATTTTGACCCCCCTTAATAATGGAGCAATTTGAACCCCAAATTTACCCGGAATAAACAAATTTTAATCGATACTACTGAAAAATGTATGAAAAATCTCTATGAAAGATCAGTAGAAATTCCTATTGACAAAGAAATGAACTTTGACAATCAATTTAATTCACTTCAAGTCCAAACTTGTGGCAGCATTTGTTGGGTAATGTTATTCAAAAGACTTGTGTCAAGTCAGCAAAAAAGTTTTACTTGGATATCCCAACATTTGTTTTTCTTTCAGGCACAGTGCTGAGATTGAGCAGATTTGTAATGCTGCGAAACAAAGAACTTGAACTGGAGGTGAAGATGAGAGGAATAGAAGAAGAATGGACAGCAACAGGTACATTAACATTGATATCAAAAGATAAATATATTTTTTCGAGTAAATTATTATATGTTCACATCACAACAAAGAAAAAATAATAATTCATCACAGTCTATATTTTCCAATTTTCTCGATCCTATGGCAAAATCCTCTGAATGATGGATCTAACCAGGTGCTGGATTTGTGGAGTTCGATCCATTCTGTGATGTTTTATGTAATTTTTATTTAGAGAGATATATTGAGTGATAATTTTTATTTGCTTCTAGGTTCTGAGTTTTGAGAACTACAAACGATAGGGGACCTGTGTTGTTAGTGAAGGGAAGATTCAGAAAGATTACTTGAATTGCTGGAAGATGCTCAAGCATTACTGGCAACTATGTTAACTTCAAAACATATTGGTGAATATCAGACTATGTTTTCTGTGTTATTAAAAGGTGCTCAAAATTGTTAATCATTTTTCAGTTTTAAATGCAAATATCAATTGCGAGAAATTGTTTTTGATCCCTATTATTTTTCTAATCATTTTTCGTCAATGTGTTTTTTCCTTCAAATGCTGTAATATACCGGTAGTAGATTTATGATTTTAGATACAGAGATTTTTGCAATACTAAATTTTTAAAAATAATTTGATCTGACATAAAATTGGCACGGAATTCACAGAAAAGGTCAGTGTTTTCCTATGGCCACTTCTTGGAGTGGATCACCCTGACCAAGATTTTCTAATAGCAGCCACTTATATACGGACAGGGTTAGGTGAGTTGTTTTGGAAAGATATGATCCTTCCTATTCGGCTTAGACTACCCATTTTATCACGCCCTGGTTTTGAGTGGTGTGGTCATGGATTAATGAGCCTCACTCATCAGGACTCGAACCTGAGATATCCAACCTGTGTTGCCAACATGTTAACCACTAGGCCATCGCGCACTATAATTAATCAAAGTTGAACTTTGCTTCTGCACCGATTCATTCTTCATTAATTTATGAGGCATCAAAAAAGATATTGCCAGAAATTCTTGTGATTGAAAGCAAATTTGGAAAGATCCATTCAAAAATTATATCTGATAGTGGCAACTACTTTGTTCTGTGACACTACTTTTTCCATCCACGTTTTTTTCTCCTTTTTTAACATACGTATCGTCTAAACAGGTCACTGAGAGAAGAAGCTGCATCCTGGGCTGAGAAATTGAAAGGAGTCAGCGAAGTTCTGGACACTTGGTTGGAAACGCAGGATCTCTGGCAAGAATTGGAAGCTGTGTTTCTGATCATGCTACGGCAAATGAATTACCACAAGAAGCAAAACGATTTTTTCTATGGTCGATAAAAGTTACGTGAAATTGATGAGAAGAGCTTTATGATACAAGGAATATATTGCAGTGCTGTTATGGGAGGTTTGGTCCAAATTTTTTTTGTTATTTTTTATTTCCGCAGTATTATTAGTGTAGTGTATAATATGTACTTTTTCCGTGTTGGATTGGAATAAATATTTTTTTAATAAATTAAATTAATAATGTTAAGATTTATAATAAAAACCAGGTAAACCACTGTCAGTGGTGCCTGGTTAGCTCAATCGGAAAAAGTTTTGCGGTATACTTCGAGCTACACATCACTGTTGTCCTGAGTTCGAATTCCATTGAGAAATGATTACATGAGAGGTCTGCTGGACGCCTCGCCAGTGCATGGCGGTTCACTTACGGCTTCCTCCACCAACCACGTCCATGCACAGGAAAATATGAGTAAAATGTTAATCCAAAAGCATTCCACCCTCGATTCGGAAATGGTGTCTGCATGAGAGGTCGTGGTTTGCCACACGGTTTAATTTGTATTCTCGGCTTTCCTCTCCCGCAGGATTAAAAATGAAATTCCTATTCCTATCGTAATCCATAAATTACGACAGACAGCTTGTCTCATCATTTCATTTTTACTAAACAGGCGAAGTTCCGAAAGATGTTGTTCTTCGACACATGCAGGAAGAACTTGAAATATGTTTCAAGAGTTTAGACACAATATTTGGGACCAAGAAGACGAGCAGTCTTCCCTCGATTTCATTTTCTTACCGATTCAGTTTTCTACTAGCTGTTATTGTCTCGTCCTAATGATTTGGAATCTGTTCGTTACACATTTGAGGTAAAATGTATTTTTATACCTAATCGGGCTGTTGGTGATCAATGACATGACATGTCTGTTTTTATACTTTTTTCCTGTCAAAATGACAGGCATTATGAAGTACACAATTTCTTAGTCTGATACGTTCGATTTCCAGATATTTAATTGTATAGCTGTTTAATATGCTGTAATCATCTTTTCTTAAGTTGATATGTAATGTTATCTCCTTCTCACTTCCGATTTTGTACTTTCAAGATCAATTTTTGCGAGCATTGCTGATATCAAAACCGAGAAAACAGAAAGTTGGTCCGAGACTGTTAGTTCAATGAAATCATTACGCAACACTCCGACTCCCGATTCATCTCCAGTACTTCAACATAATCCTGAGAATCAACGTCGAACTGATGATGTTCACCACAGGGTGTCAGCAGTGAGATTTAAATCGGTTAGTTATGGCCTCGGAATAATAACGTAAAAAAATGCAAGTTCTAACGATGAATGGATGATGCAAACGGGGTGTCCGAAATGTTCATATCATTTTCTTTGAATGGACAAAAAGCTTCAAAACCATCAACACTGCTATTTCATAGCAATATTGATGATTTTTAACCTTTTTCTCTGAATAAATTGCAACCAAGCACTTAAGAAATTACATTTTTATAACAAGAGATTTCTCATGATATGCTTCCCATTCACTCAACATTCTTTTTATGAAACCTATTTTCTTTGTCTGTATCAGAGCAGCTGCCAGTGAGGATCATGAGAAATACCTCTAAACGAGTAAAAGGCGCCAGACTGTTACCTACAGTCTTGCTCCTTGAGCCATGAATCATCACCATTCTGACATTTAATTTCTTTTTTAGAGAATGAAATCAACCGAAAGCATGCATTTTTCAGCAAGTTACGCAGAGGAACCGACTGATGTTTTACATGCAACGGCTGTACTTGCTGGTGATGGTGAAATATTATATCTGGATGAAGAGGTATGGTTAGGTGATTTGTTGACTGATTATCGTGAATAATAATTGGATTTGGTGAATTACCAATAACCTACAATTAAGTTTAGAGATCATTAATCTATTTAATATATCACTGGCCTTCGACGTTTTGGAAAAGCCCATCATAAAAGAAGGATATGATAGAATTTCATTGAATCCTGCGGAAGGGGAATCCGACAATGCGGCTAAAGCACATGGCGAATCAAGACCTCTTGTGCAGATACCAGTTCCAAATTGGGGATGAGGTTTTTACCTAACGTTTCCAGTTTTTTCTTGTGCATGGACATGGTTAGTGGATAAAGTAGTAACCATCTGTTACGTGGCCCACAGTGCGCCTCAATCTCCATCTCGCCTGAAATCTCCAGCAACTCCTTCACATATATTCATTCATGAAAAGATTTAAATCCAGGACGTTAGTGATGTGTAGTCGGGGCATATTCGTAACTTCAACAGAGTGAACTAACTGGGAACCCTAAGGGAATTTCACATCGAACCATTCCCTAAAGATTTTTTTTAAAATATTTTGCAATGAGAGAAAAGAGTTTTGTTTTGACGGCGACTGAATTGAAAATCAGTCAGAAAATTAAATTTTTTTTTGAATATATCTTGATATTATGAAATTAAATTAACCAAAAAAGTTAGAGCCATGCTTCAAATAAGCAAGAATTAGCATTATTTTTTTGGCAATGTGTATACTCGATAATATGAATTCTTTTTTAATTTTCAGGTTAGCCTTTTTGAAGGAGCAGAACTCTGCTTCAAAAATCTATTCAAGAATCAGTTCGTCGCACATTACGATTCCAATATTACTAAAGCAATCGCTGATATTGATGCAAAACGTTCCCTCTGGAAGAAGTCGTACTTTAAGTATGTGTGTTAGTTTAATCAAAAAATTTCTAGGGTAGTTAGTTATTTAAATGTGAAGGTTTTCTCTTGAAAAAGCGTCTTTGAAATCAAGCTTTCATTAGATTTTCCAATTTATGGTAATTCTGTTTTTTTTTCGATATATATCGATAACAGTTTGACTTTCGATAAGACATAATGTAGGAAAAATTCATTATATTTCATTCAATAGATATCACAAATTAGATCCAGAAATTTGGATTGATGATGGTGAACAAGAAATGTGTCTGAACATGTCAACGTTATCTAATATCATGCTGACAGAATGCCAGCTTCTCTGCTAGTGGGCACGATGTGGTAGTGGTTAAACATGTTGGCATCGCAGGTTGAAGATATGGGGTTCGAGTCGCGGCGAGTCCGACTCGCTTACCAGTGCCCACCACTCAACCCAGGACGTAATAACTTGGGTAGGCTAAGTCGAACAGGAAAAAATCATATCTTTCCAGCAATTCTCGTCTGTATATAGGTGGCTGGTGTTACAGGGCCTTGGACAGGGTGATCTACTTTAAGAAGTTGCTATAAAAAAAGACATATGAAGCAAATGGCAGCCATCAGAAGAAAATTTAGCAGATGGACAATATTTCATGAAAAATTTTTTTCAAGGAAATTTAAAGGTATTTTTTTTAAAGACGGGTAACAAATAAACTGCAAAAAAGTTCAAAATCATCAATACTGCTATGAAATAGCAGTGTTGATGGTTTTAAAGCTTTTTTATCTATCTAAAGAAACTAACATAAACTTCTGACACCCGAAAAAAACCCTGATTCAGTCGCTCTGTCGAATGATGTAACAATGTAAATTTTATTTTAAACGGTTGAAAAAATTATTGTCTTTCGTTTCAGATACCCAATACAAGTCGGGAAGTTGGTTCTGTTTGTACCTGTGGCACTCGTGAATGTGAAGCTGGAATTGCTGAATTAAAATGGGAAAGGAAAGCAATTGCAGAATGCTAGCAAAAAATTTGCTGCTATGATAGCTAGGTAGTAGAAGCTAGTTTTACTAATCTTCTTGGTTCTACTAATCTTCCTATACCTAGTAATTTTGAAATCAAATCCTCATTTTGGTCGAATTGATTTTTTTTAATAGCAGAAAACATTCTTTTTTTAAGAATATTGTATTAATTTTTTTTTTTGTCCAAGTGGAAGGTTGAGAATAAACATGACATGATCATAGGTCAAACACTGTTGAAACAGTTGATGGGAGAATCCATAATTCAGTGGTTTTTTAAACCAACCCTGCCCCCATGCTGAGGTGTACACCACATACATACATAACATAACTTTACTAACTTTCTTCACAAAATTGCCTAATTTTCTCATGCTGATCCGGATGCATGCACTTACCGACTCACTTAACTCTACTGGCTATCCGGCTAAAATAACAAAATAGCCGAAAAACATCTGATTTATTTGTTGCGGACGAAAGTTTTCGTCGCAATGTGTAATGTATAGTCAATATTATCAAAATCTGAAACATCTCTACCTAACCTTATTTTCCTCTTAAGAGTGAATAACAGATAAACCATGTTCATACTCAACAAGTTATGTATCTCCATTTTTTCTTTTTCTAAATGCTCTTAACAAAATCGAGCGATAAAAAACTATTAAACTATTCGAAACATTGTGATGTCACTACAGGATACTGCAAATTTCTTGTACTAATGAGATATCTGAAACTGATAGCGATGAACCCAAAATATTGGGGTTTTTTAGTGTAGTGTCTCTCAATTTCAATGTTAATTCAATATTTTTTTTCTATTCACAACATGATAGCCTTTATTGATTATGAATGATGTTCACACATGCATTTTATAATGGAATATTTTATCTCAGAAACAGTAATACCACCTGTAATAAATCGTGCAACATGGAAAGGTGGAGAAGAAGTAATATTACCGATACATCGATCAAGATTAGAGAATTTGATTTTATTATTCAGTTCATCTTCGTGGATTCATTGGATGGAAATGGGATCAAGAAAAAATGAGAGATATAAGTAAGGATTCTCGTTATTAAAATGAAAATTGAATTTAGGAACAAAAATAAAACCGGAGCCGGATGATGGTAGGTATTTCTAACAAGAAAATATATGTCACCAATAACCAGGGTTGTCATTTTTCTATGCATTCATTTTCTAATTTAATATCTGATCAAATCCAATTTCCCGGATATGATTCTACTTCAAAAATTGATGTAAGAAAATTCAATATCGTCAATTTCTTCTACATTTTTTTGTGTCTCCAAGGTAGGGTCCATCTGCATCTCATGCGTAGCAAAATAAATTTTTTTATTGGGCAAGACCATACCAGTCATAAATTTTATCTTTTCAAGCATTACTCACAGATGGACAGCAAACCTGGACGGCGCAATCTATCAGTGAGCCGTACTCGACAAACATATATGTTCATTCAATATTTTTCCTGACTGGAATTGATAAATCATACTAAATTCATGGTAACGGAAAACATGTTTTCGAGAAGATTTTTTCAAGAAGCTTATTTGTTTAACGAAAAAAACGACTTGAGGATTTCAGACACCTTGTTTTCACAAGACATTTAATCATCGTCACTTATCGTAATTTCACTTCAAGTGTTAAGGCATTAATTATTATTATTATTATTTAAAAAAAAATACGTGTTTATATTTCTGGTTCTACTATTTTTGAATAACTGGATTTTTGATTTTTGTCAACTTTTAAAATCTAACATACAACGTTATTATTTAGTTCTGTTTGTCTGATGAAATAAATTCTTTCCTATTTCTCATCCTACTTTATTTAAGTCATGACTATTTAAGATAGTATTAATAGTAATAGTATTTTGGTGGGCGCGATGGCACTAGTGGTTACACTTGTTTGTCAACGCAGGTTGAAGATCTCAGGTTCTAGTCCCGGCAAGCTAATCCGTACTCAGCACTCCAACCCAGTGGGGTAATAATTTGGGTGTTTGGCTAAGGCGAACAGGAAAAGATCATATTATTCTAGCAATTGTAACCTGTCCTCATATAAGTGGCCTCTGTTTTAAGGCCTTGGTCAGGGTTGATGACTCACTCTGAGGAGTGACTACATAAAAATGTATTTTACTTCAGGCAGATCGATTTTTGAGTGGCGACGCTAGCATACGCTTCTACTTCTGAGGAAGTCGATCAGGGATTTTTCATGGAACATAAGCCTTCATATTCTCGATAAATCAATTTAATTACGGACTTGAAATTTTACGGAATTTTATCATCTGCAAAACTTAGTTATTGCTCCTGTTGCGACCGAAAGAGCGTTTGTCCAGCATGTCGATTGCTTTGCCACAATGTCAAGTATGTTTTCTAATGTCTCATGTTTGTTGCTGGGAGTTTTTGTCAAAGGGTTAATTCAACAACAATAATATCCTTAGCTTTATAGAAATAGAATACAAATTTTGTGTTTGTGTCCAAACTTTTTCTTATTTTTGAATCAAATCTTAAAAGTGTATACCATGGATATTACCATATGAAATGGTATATTTGGTAAGATTTGCAAAATGTTTTTGCTATCATTCATTTATTTTTAGGGGTAATGTACTTGATGTATCCAGTATTGGGCTATATCATAGACCCATAAACAATAGTTTATTTTTGGACACCTCTGTCGGACACAAAAGGCAATACAAATAAAGGACATAACATTACAGAGTTATCAGGAATAGCAAAACAAAACTTAAAAGAATTAGGTTTAAAAAACGTGCCACGCGAATAAGTTCGCAGAGGAAACCTCATATCAACCTGCATTGACTATATTCTTT
>OZ023147.1:16501548-16524760 GCA_963675895.2 Styela plicata
GCACCATTTCGCTTGTTTGTAATGTAACAATGTCTCACTTTATTGCTCAGACAAGAGCTCTCTCTTCGTTAGCGCAGAATCGAAACTGCTCGATGCTGTCTGCGTGTTGTGTTTCTTTATTATATGTTTTCCCCGGGAATCTTATTTGTGAATTACTGCTTTGCTGATAGCCTGCTGATCAGTAAGTAGCGCGCTTATTGTAGCTGAGGATTGGTGCCCTGATATTGCAATGGTTTAACTAAGGTTATTTGTTGTTTGTGTATCTTTCTAGCCTTTGCTAAATAGTTTAATACTTGCTGCATTTTGGAACACTGGATCTTGGATTGCATTCAATCCGTTTTGGACACATATTTTCGTGTTGATTGTGTAATTTATTTCCTGGTGAGTTGTTAATTTATGTTGTAGTGTTAATTTTCCCCGAATTTGGGGTATTGGGATGAACTGATGGGCATGAGATTATAGATGCTTTGTAGTATATTGCTGCTTGAATTTATTGCAATTAGTATTCAATTATGCTCATATTTTGTATTATTCTTTCAGTGTTTGTGCAGTTTTATTGAATTGAAGATTTATTGTTTCGGTTGACCTTGGCTAAAAACAGTCGGTAAGGTTGAATGCTATTATTGGGTTTATTGAACATTTGGCAGAAATATTTTGTGTTTATGCTTGTCTTTGTTTTTAGAAAACCTCTCCACTCTCCTCTGTCAATCACTTTTGTCGTAATTTACTGTGTTCATATTTGGATGTTGGAGTTTTCTGTGTTTGAAGAACCTTTGATATTGTTGTTCAATTGTGTGCTTGTTGATCAAAGGGTGACAAAGACAGAGATCAGTCAGATATTCAAATAAGGGAGTCTGGGGAGCATCTAAGGTAGCGTTTAGACTGGAAAATATTTGGCGCACTGTTCTGCGCCCTTCGTCTTTGTGTAGTGAGCAGGGTGCATAAGGTCAAGCTTCGTCAAGCTTCTACACATATATCGGTTGAAGGTTGATATCGGCGCGATATATATAGGTCTAACTCTGTATCTCATACCTTTTTATGGCTATAATATATTAAACTCATACTTTGTTACTCAGTGATGAAATGATGAGATATCCTGCTTTCATGAACTTATAGAATATACTGATTGTCCAGATGAGCAGCCTCCTTTTCTTTCCAAATGTTTAAATAGTAGTTGCACTGAAACAAACATTTCTGAATAAAAGGTGGATCAATTTCTGTACTGTAGGGGGTGAAATAGCAGGTCTCAGAAATTGTGTCAACTTAGTAAAAAAAATTCTGAAGTGTTTTTAGAGATGGGATTTCGTATAGAGGTGGAAGTTTTGCCTATCTATTTACTGATCATATGCAGGGACAGTTGAAGTAGAGGTAATTTTTTTGGAGGAAGTTTTTCAAAATGCAGTGGGTGCCTTGTCGAGAATCTGTCGTCACTCCATTTGACGGTTCAAGTAATAATATTAATGAAAATACGGAGTTTCATGGAGTTCAGTTTCGTTTTTCTGAACTTTTTACAAAATATATGATACAATTTCCAGAGTATTCTCATTCTAACAAAGGTGAACCAATGCTGCCAACCAGTTACTCAGTATTGGCACCACAGAAAAAAATTTGATCCTGTAAAACATGCGCCACAGATGGCTCACTTCTCATCTATCAACCATCATTTATACATTAAACTTCATTAACAAATTTTTTGATTAGGTAGGACTGTCTTCTGGGCTTGGATGACAACTCCATATATAATTTTTTTTTATGATATTCACATATAGGTACCGGTACTAAGGCACAGTACGAGGGTCTAATGAAGTACGGGACCATATTTCTGATTATCATAAACATTTCACACACATATTGAGAGTGATAGGATTTGATTTATATCTTGCGGGCAAAGCCGAGAAAAAGCCTTAACCATATGGCGAACCACGATCTCTCGTGCAGATATCAGCTGTGAAGTTTTTTAGTTTAACATATTTCTCCCTCTTTCCTATGCATGGACTCTAAGCGTATTCCCTATGCTGTACCGATTGGGCCAACACGTCCCAACCTGATGTATAAATAATGCTAAATACCTTAACTAGTCTAATCAAGTTTGATAAACATATCTATTTAATAAGTATCGGTAATAGCCTATGGACGTACCGATACGTAATTGATGTCTATTAGGCTATATTTCAACAGTTTTCCGCCGTATGGTTAATGATATTACTTCTTTCAGCCACATTATTGCTATTCCACATCAACAATCCATACTCCCATTGAAAACACAAGCAAGATTCAGTGGAAGAAGGGACAGACAAAACGCCAGATCGCATAGCATCCCCTTGTTAAGAAGCAGCGGTGCAGGCTGAGTAGAGAGATGCACGATTGGCTTCACTTTCGAATCGTGGTAACCGGCCTTTGATCGGACCCCCCTGATGTCAGAGATCTCCCGTGGTCGCTGACTTCCACGCGGGGTTGGCATCAGCCCTAGTATAACCGTCTATGCCTGGCATTGAACACAGAGAGTTTGCTCACACGCCGGATTGACATCACCCTAACAAATGGGAAAGGATTTAATTTCTATCCTGCGGGAGAGGAAAGCAGAGAATACAAAGCTTAATAAAACGGCGAGACACGACCTCTCGTGCAGTTCCGAATTGGGGTGAAGGTTTTTTTAGCATATCATTTTTTCTGTGCATTGACGTGGTTCGTGGAGGAAGCCGTAAACAGTGCTTACGTTAACCACCGTGCACCGGCGAGGCGTCCAGGGGACCTCTCGAATGTAATCATCATCATTGGCTTCGGTGGCACTGACCCACACGGTATCTGTTTTACAATAGTTACTATAATACTAACTATTGTATTACCCTCACGCAAGATGGCCCATTTATGATATTGACTTCCCAATTTACTACATCCAATTGTCCTAAAGAAAGATTGCCCCAGGCATTGGCCATATCAAGAACTGTCCAACACAGGGGTTTGTCCTCACGAAGGATTGCATCCATGTGACCATGTGGGAAAACAATTTTTTATCAGTGACGTTTGTTTAAGTGTGGCGTACCTGAAATGAGCGCTGAGGTTAGCCACAACCAAATATATCTGGTTAAATAGTCTTAAACAGTCTTTGAGAACACTTGAATACAATTTACGAACAAATTGACAGATGAAATCACCCAAAGAATATGGAACGGTGAAGGTAGAAACCAATCACAGGTTAAAAAGAGGGATCACACAGTCTTCGTGGTACACTACAGATTATCTAATTTATGGTACACTTAAATTTAAGAGCTGAAACCTAATACAACCAAATACTCCAAATAAATAAAATAAACATGAAAAACAAAAGATTAACATATCCGGCACTAGGCTACCGAAAAGGATAATCAACATTTATACACAAGTAGAAATTGGCATATTATAGAATAAAGATCACTAACTGGCAGTAGAAAAAGACAACTTTCCTGACATATATAAATATATATCGGCATTAAGTAAACACTGAAATATCAACTGACAGTCCTACATTGAGAGGAAACTGGAGTAAAACAGTAAAACGCTTATAAAAACATTCCTAAAAGCGCGGGAACGAGCCTGACAGTATCAGCGGATAGCGTATAAATGGAGTGCAGAGCTCAGTCTGAACATATGATTGTTCAACCATGGTAATTTAACTACAGAGAACAAAATAAGAGACATACTTGGATGCCTCATTACTCCTCCTTTTTCAGAAGGGAAATTATCAAAGAAAATTTTCCATCTTTAGGAATTAAAATACCTACATGAATATGAAGTATGTGCAATTGGAAATCAAAATTAACAAAGAACTGTACAAGCATAACATATATGAATGAAAACCTATACAAATATCTATATAAACGAATTGTTATTAGACAAATACCGGTAGCACTACATATAATCATTTAAGTACCCAGGTCTTCGTCTAATGCGTCGACCTCTAGCTTTATCCGAATTATCAACCAAATTAGTATTTAAAAGATCAGTCTTGTCGCTGCTGCGTTAAGATGTTGTCTTGCATATAAAAAGCTTTTTTAGTTGCATTCGAAAACCATTCGACAAAATCAGTGTAACAGAGATATGTCATAGACTCTGGTTTGCCAAAAATGACATCAACTGGCATATCAATCTCACGGCCAAGCATTAGCCTATTAGGTGAATATCCAGTGCTATCGTGTACCGTAGATCGGTACGCCATACAAGGCCTTGTCCTAGTTTCCTGTATTCTATATAATTCACACATTTCAGAGAATAATTTTGATTCAAAATCTCTGCCTTGATCTGAGTGAAGAATTTTCGGTACACCAAAACGCAAAAAAAACTGAGTGACTAACACATCTGCAGTGGTATCAGCTCTCTGATTAAGAAGGGCAAGGCATTCTATCTACTTGGAAAAATAATCTGAAACCACCAAGATGTGTTCATTTTCGGTAGTCGGTAATGGTCCAAGAAAATCAATTGCAATTCGCTCCATCGGTGCTCCACATACAAGTTCTTTGAGATCTCCTTGTTTCCTACCATACAGCATTTTTGTCTAAGCGCAAGCCTTACAATATTTGCACCATCTTAGAATGTCTTATTCAAAACCAGGCCAATAGAACCTACGGCGTATACTTTTGAAAGCGCGATTGGCTCCTAAATGGCCTGCAGTGCGCAAAGAATGAAGCTTATGAAACAAATCCGGTCTCATATTAAATGGAACAATCAACTGAATAGTAAACTCTTCAGATTCACAATCAGGGAACCAAGCGAAGTCCATTATCAATATGCATCAAATCCCATTGCGAAATATAGCGCTTAGTCACAGTCAATTCTGACATACATTCTTGAATATTTGGGGTTTCACACTTGATATGCATTTCCATTTAAAAACTGCAGCAAAATCAGGATCTTCGCTTTGCTTTTTTCTGAGTTGTTCATCTGTGTAAACATCTAACCAATTCATTGGATAGCGATTGTCTTCTAGTACGTTTTGAAATACCTGAAACATTGACATCGCCAAGAATAAAATTGAGCATACAATCCGAACAATCTTCGCGTTTACATTCAGGAATTTGACGTGACAAGCCATCGGTGTTGCCATGTCTGGTACCGGGCCTGTGTTCAATTTTGAAATCAAATCGTATGCGGCACGTTTAACTTGCTAGTATTCCTTGTGATTCTCGAAAAGTGATCAACCACTTGAGAGCAGCATGATCAGTGCGAATCTTTAATGGTCGTCTAAGAAGATAGTGACTGAAGTGTCGCACACCATTGTTAACAACTACAGGTGTGTAGTGCAATATCTACGCTATGATTTAGACAATATTTACTGGCGTATGACAAAACTCGTTCCTCATCTTGGACTTGTGACAAAACAGCGCCGATAACAGCACCACTGGTCTCTGTGTCAAGCACAAACTCACCATCTGTTTGTGGAAATGCTAGAATAAGGGCGGAGGTTAATCTGTGCTTCAACTCATCAATTGCAGTTTGGCAATCCTCGTTTCATAAGAATGGTATGTTCAAACGTATTAAAGGTGCTGCGATCGTGGAATAATCGGGTACAAACTTCTGGTAATAATTTGACGTGCCCAAGAAACTACTAATATCGCTCACGGAAGTCGGGACTTTACATTCTTTAATAGCAGCGATATTTTGGGGGTCACAACCGACTATATCAGCTGATATAAGATGGCCAAAGTAGGACGTACTACGACGGAACAGTTTACATTTTGTGGGTTTCAACTTCAGTCCAGCACGGCAAAGTCTTATAAAAACCTCACAAAGATTTGGAAACGAATTAGAAAAATCAAACCCACGAGACATAACATCATCTAAGAAATTAAAACAGCCGTTCCACAAAAGATCATCCAGAATATTCTCGATCATTCGCTCAAACGTGGCCGGCACATTGGCCAGACCAAACGGCATTATAACAAAGTGAAATGACCACGTCCCGGTATACTAAAGGCTGTTTTTTCACGGTCTACTGGGTCAATTTCGACCTGCCAGTAACCACTAGCGAGATCGAGGGTCGAGAACCATTTGTCACCATTCAAAGACTTAATGATGTCCTTGATACGAGGTAGCGGATAGGCATCCTTGTATGTGATATCATTCAACATACGGAAGTCCACACAAAAATGTGTGGAACCGTCCTTTTTAGAGACTAAAACAATAGGAAAAGAATATGGCGAGTCGCTGGGTTCTATCACACCTTGTGCCAACATATTATCAATTGCCTCATCCACAACTTTCCTGCGCGCCCACCGAATACGGCGAGGAGCCTGCCGTATTGACCGCGGTGTTGTTGTGACGATTCTATGTTTAGCCGCGAAAGAATGTCCTAGTTCCCCATCTGGGCCAATAAATATGTCTTGAAACTCAGACGCCAAAGTCGCTAACTGTTTGTGCTGATTCATATTTAAACCCTCCGCGGAATTGACTAAATCACAAGTGCAAAACGCAAGTGTTCCGGTAATTCTAACTGCGCAGTCCCACACTCAGCTTGACTAGCTTGTCATTTTGATTAAACGCTAAGACTTGAACAGTGGATTTATAAGGATCCACAATAGAAGAAACCAGCTGAATACCATCAGCAAGGAAACATGAATGTAGCAGTTCAACAATGGTAACTATGTCAGATGAAGAGTCCGACCAGGGACAACTAAGTCGAGCAGGAACTACCACCTTAGAGCGTGGCGGGATCGTATAGTCTTTTCGTACAGTGACACGGCAACAAGGTAGCGATTCTCAGTTTGCAATTTGATTTCTTGCCCACGTATCATCATGTGCCCTAATGACAAATAAAGAATACAATCATTTTCGCAAAGATAGTCCATCCCTAACATTAGACATACCTAACTGGGCAACAATCACAGTGCGACGAATAGAAAAAGAATAAATTTTCAGATCAAGCTCCGTTGTATCCTACATGTCCTGCAAATCCCTACACCAATGTCCATTCTTACCACACCTAGGACATGTATTTCGTGGTGTGCCATCGAAATTGCGAGAGCTATTACCGCGTGGCTTAACATATTCGATTATCAAATCCAGCGTCGCTAAAATCTGTCCACCAATGCTACCTTCGAAAGATGAATCATTCGCGGCCTTGTCTTGTTTCGCATTAACTGCAGCGATGCGCGGCTTGCTCCTCTTATCTGTCATTTGAGAATGATCAACCGAATAATTTTCGAACGTTTCAGGCTCATGCATTGTAACATGTTTAACCATGCTTTCATCAGTAATTCGGCGAAAAACTGTGACTTCAAATTATCATACTGTCCGCAGAGTTTCCGTCGTTTTTAATTTGTGACAAGAAATGTGGTACGGTATGAACTTTCATTGACCTGTCATACAGGTAGCTAACTCTGACCCAGCAATCTTCTTATCCCACATATTATAGCTAGAAACCAATCCAGAATGACACAGATAGCTAGGCCACGTCATAATATGGGCCCCATTAAAAATACATTGGTTTCTTAGGTCCTCTAGTCATCATAGAAACATCAGCTGTGGTTTTAAGAGAATCACTGGCAGTATTAACACCACCACTAGCGCCTGTGTAAATTGAAATTGTGTTGCAACAGAAACTGATGGTTACTATGGTTGCTAACAGAGGGCTTACTTGCAGCTTTTCGGCTCTCTTTATCACCAGAAAATGCAATAACAGGTGTAAAATTACTCACATGATCTGGTTCCACAATACGAACCTTCAATGTTTGAGAACAACCATCTTGTCGGCTACTCGGTTCCGCACCATCTGAAACCTTTGACCCAGAATCTGAAGTTTCGTCCACCTCCAGAAAGGGGTGAGACTTCGGGCACAGCTTCAAACGAGGTTTAGGTACCGGGGTAAAATTAGCAGGTGTAGATGTAACTGGCCTGGGGTGGTCATCATGCAACATTGGCGTTGTTTCTACGACATTAGTATCCCCATTACCTTTTATCATAATCGAAATGTCCTGCAATATATTGTAAATCTGTCCGAAAGATAACTTCGTTTCATCGTTTTGACATTCGACTGTTTCAATAACTTGCTGCAAAACATCGTCCATTTTCGCTTGTCTCTGCTCAGATTCCTTCATCCTCTCTTTAAATTTCTGCATTTGCAACTACAAAAGTTCAACGTCATCCCTCGCCTTTTTAGCCGTTTTTTCTTCTTCATCTTGATCACAAATTGATTGTCAACAGAAAAAGCACTTTCAGAATGTCCCAAGATGCAACAATAAAATATATGGTCTACTAGTCTTATCCCTATCAAAGTCTAGTGCAGTTCCCAGGCAAAAAAAATTTATTGTCAATCCTGGCGTGCTCGTCGATTTATTTTTGGTTAAATGTGGCGTACCTTAAATTGTCGCTGAGGTTAGCCACAACCAAATATATACGGATCGATAGCTGACAGTCTTTGAGAACAATTTACGAACAATTTGACAGATGAAATCACCCGAAGAGTACGGAACGGTGGAGGTAGAAACCAATCACGGGTTGAAAAGATGGATCACACAACTGTAGCGAAAGACTCAATAAAAAACTTAGAATTTCAATAAGACTTTCGCTGTCGCATTTATTTTTATTACTCAAAGTCTATAGTGACAATTATACTCTCTTCACTTTCATTCGACTGCTGAAGTTGTACAATTTGAGTACTTGCACTTGAGTATGTGCACAATAATCCAGCTTTCTTGTATGAACAAGCTTGAGTTTTGAGCTGCACCGTTTTTGCAGCCACAATTGACCAACTCAAGATATTAGCCTATTGATGTTATTTTGAGCAGATATATCTCACTGAATTTACTTAGTTGACTATAGTTTGACCATACAGGTGTCACACAAATCTTGACGAACCCTCCATGTCACCACTAGTAGGTTATGGCTGGTCTCCCAAATTTTCAAACACTTCAAGGGAGAATGGTAATATTTCGCATGCCGATTTCTTTCCATTGCCATAAAAATCACTTGTTGTAACTTTCACAGCCTTTGAAAATATGTGAAACTCTTCAATATATAATATGCATAGAATAAATAACCAACAGGTATTATCGTTGTCATCCAGTA
This sequence comes from Styela plicata, assembly GCA_963675895.2. Lineage (NCBI taxonomy): Eukaryota > Metazoa > Chordata > Ascidiacea > Stolidobranchia > Styelidae > Styela > Styela plicata. The sequence continues at coordinate 16,510,588 of OZ023147.1, forward strand.
AAATTGAGTATTATTTTCAGTAGATTTTGTTCTTTGTTAAACATGATGAATCCTGCTGATGAGTTGCGACACCAAGGTGAGGTTCAATAGTGGCTTATGTATGGTAATATAATATTATATATGGGTTTGCAAAATTTGAGGCCTGGTGGTCAAATTATATTTTGGCAACGCTGTGAATTGGAACCACGACCTGTAGATATTTTTTATTCCAGTGAACAAACAGTCATTGTGACATCACAAATGATTCCAGGAAATATATGGAAATAGCTGTGAAAGGTGCTCATTCAACGTGGTAAAAAATCCCCATGGTACGACGTACTGCCGTGTCGATTTGGTTCACTACCATGCAAGAGTGTGTGGTAAAATATACTAACAATACAGGGATTACATGGTCAGTCAAAAACGAATGGATGAAGCAAAGGCGTCGTCGATAGCGACTTGTATTGACGATATCTTTCCGAGTACCATAACGATCGACAATCATAGTATTAGGAATTAAATTTGAACAACTGGCAAGAGTAAAATTATAATTCAGCATTAATAAGTGTTTTGTTGAAAAAAAGAGGATCAATTTACTTGGAGAAATCCTGACTGGAAAACCAATAGAGGTACAGAGCGAAAATTGAGGGCTTTAAAGGAACTTACCCCACCCGAAACGTCCACTAACTCTGGGGATGGATAGGTGAGTTTCGGTATATTACGAACCATGTACCGGAATTGAGCCTCAATCTTGTCGGGTTTGATGCCTTAACGGATAAATTATCCGCTACCCGAGGAAAGATCACGCCTGTCTTTTGGACCGAACAATTGCTGGAAGATCACAAAATCGCCCAGCGAACATTGGACGACACAAGAGTGCTCAGGCTTGTACAAGAGTGCTTTCCTTGGAAAAAAGGGATTCGGCGCGGTAAATTTTCAAACTGAGAAAGGGGAATGCACCTTTCCGCCACGTACATCCTATTACAGCAAAAAAGTGGAACATCCCGACTGCCTGCGCATACGATCCATGCACAAAGGAATCAAAGGTATTAAAAGAATCGATGGACAAATGGCAACCGATCTTGTACGGGGTACCCCTCACCGTGATTACCTACAATATGGGAGTTTCCCATTTAGTTATTAATATTTAGTTAGCATAATAGTAGATACTAAAAGATACATACTTAATCATTAAAACAATTTTATATATCCTAAGTCAATACATTTAACTAACTCTGGTATATAAAATCCGTTTTTCATGCTAAAGAAAAAAATCTCTTCAGGTAGTTATACAAATTTATTAGGCCTTGTCCTAAGAAATTTACGAAAACATTCGAACCAAATATGGGCTTGTGGGATTTGTTGGACAACTCAGATCTCGGTTGTTATCCCCCGGGAAAAACGAACCGTTTGCTTCCGCACCGAGACATGTTAACCGATCCGCAGAGAACAGGCACGAACAACTTCTTTTTACAAGATGAATTTGCATTTTTGCAAGCTATTTTTGCTCGATTCGCAGTCCTGCAACTCGCTGCAATTCCCTGTAAAATACAATTCATAATGGAAAATTACTCCAGTGCTCCAGTACTATAATCAGAATAATTCGCAAAAGCTTCATAAAACGTCACAATATCCTGCCTCAAATAGCAATATTACAAAAAAAATTAATTGAAATAAAAAATCATATTTTTTGGGATAGAGGAAATAATTCTCATTCCTTGAAATAATTCAGAATCATAAATAACATATAACACAAATTCTATCCAAATGTTACTTTCATGAATTTGATACATTATTGCCCATCTGAACAAAAAATTAAAATAAAAAATCTTTTAGGCAATACCAATACCTTTACCGAAATATTTCAAAAAAAACAAAACTTCGTCACAAATTATTTTCAGAATGTCGTTGATATAAAAATACCTGTCAACCAGACTTGGCCATAGTTGCATAAGGCTAAGGGTTCAATTTATTTAAATTTTTCGTAATGATTTTAATTTTGACGAAATTTCGTCTTTAATGAACTAATGGACTTTTCCGAATTACCGTTCCTTAATAACACCATTTCACATTGTAGCTATCGCCGTAGTTTCTAATTTTGTCGGATGTGTTGGTTTTTACTGACTCCGTATTCTCCTGTTGGTCTTCCGACTTGCGAATAAGTTGGGCTGCCTTAGTACACGAGCAAGTTGGGTGGTTTTAAATCAGACAGCATAATAAGATCAATATCATTATTACCACGATTACAGGAATCAGGAACTTTAACAAGGCTGCAAATATTGCCTCCAGTCCGGTTCCAAAAATGTTACCGATAAATCCATCGATTGCCGAAATTAGTTTCCCTATAAAGCCAGTTCTTTCCCCTAAGACTTCCAAAACATTGCTGGAATTTACGCCCAAACCTCCGAGAAAATCTTCACCAAAGGTGATGTTTATAGGGTGCACCGATATAATTTTTATAACGCCAACCCGCGGTGATAACCAATATTGTTTCGTTTTGAAAAATCCTTACTTTATATTCCTCGTTTTCACATGAAGCATTGGGGTTATGTCGTAGTCTTCCGCCCATTTCAACATCCAGTTTTTCTGATACACATTCTGTTTTTCATATGCCGATAGCAGTTGCGCGTACTCTTGCAAATACTAGCTATTTTTTTCATTCCTGCTAAATAGGCTTTGTTTGCATCAAACAAGGGTTTGGCAGTTCTATTTTTGAACTTTTTCATGATAAGTTTGTGTTTCGCCAATTCGGATAATGTCATGGTTCCTAGGGTCTGAACTTAGTGCAGACAAATGCCGAAATGTCGAACTCTTATCAGATTTTCTCGCCTTCCTGTTTCAATCATTTGTATTATAATCCGATTCAGTCGGACTGTTCCTGCAACAGCACGTGATAGATCATTAAGTTTATCTGATAGTTTCTTCAAATGATCTTCATCTTGACCGAATCTAACATTCAGCTCTTGAACTCTTCCTGAAATTTATTGTTATTCCATCAAAAATTATTACTGCTAAATCCCAAATTTGTCTTTTGACTCTGACGGTTCTGCGCGGCATCGAGTCTTTCACCATCTGCTCCTAAGCGCCACCGCCCCTTTCACCTTCACCATTTCCTTTCAATTCTATAGGGTTTCCCAGGAATCTAGGCCCATTTTCTGCAGGATCATACTGGACCTGACGTCAGAAATCCATCTTAACATTGTACATTAACAGTCTTCTTGGCTTCAACAAAGGTTTCCCATCTCGCATCCCCGTCGCGTGATGAGTAGGCGTTATCCATCCCGTGCGGTTCATGATCACTGGAATTTTCTCTACTACCGGGTAAATATTTGTTGATGCCGCCAATGTCGATAGATGCCAAGAAGACAAGGATCGCCATACTTTCTTGTAGCCGAACCATTTCAAAACCTCAGGCCAAGTTGTGGAATCCAAAGTATGGATGGTCGTTCCATCTGGTTTTCAGATTATGGGGTCTGTTTCTTTAGGTTCAAAAGCGACACCGATTTCTCAGAAGCTGCAGTTTATGCCTTCATAAATTTGATCCACTATGTGGGAGGATCGTACCATTTACCCTGCACCATAGACTTCGTCTATAGAGTAGAAGTCGCTGAAATATTTTATATTAATGCATGAAGAACTTGCTTTTACACTCGCATAGTTCCCGAACAAACGTATTGTCATTATTTTGTACTTTGTCATAAATTCTGTCCATTTATTACGCGGGTTATTTGTTTTTACACTTGCTACAGTCTCATCCTACTTCCAAAACAAACAGTTTGTAGTCCCCATGGCCACCGTGTAGGTCACAGTCAGGTTTAGGTCAAGATAGGACAATTCCGGTTGTATCTAGGACGTAGCGCGAGGCAAAAACAGGTTCTCTCGAGCTTTCCCGTCTTCTCCCAATATTGTCCCTAAGGAAAAGCATATAGCTGGTATATATTTTTTGCTATGGCGTCCAAACGTCGCGGAATAAAACAACCCGGGTTTTCGCAATGGTAGTTATCATCAGTTACCGCGAAGTAGCTAGGATTTAATTTTTCACAATCTTTGTTACCTATTCCGTTTTTAAATGTTTTCCATCGCTGTGTTACCAGAACAGACATTTTTTTGAACCGGGCGTCTTTTATTGTTTTAGACTGTCCTATTTCATTTCACTCTTAGAAAAATTAGTTAATATACTGAATAATTTAGTAAATATTACAGTAAATTTTACTATATATTGGTAATTTTTACTTTTTATGATAGTATTTTCATGAAATCACGCGACATTCCCTTTTAGACCAATCAGATCAGTTCAAATTAACGAACTTACCAATTTCAGTATTATTTACTTGACTTTTAGTAAAATATTTTACCAAAAATACAGTGAAATACTTGAAACGCCAATAATAACGATATATTTACGATGCTATAAGTAACTTTACTAGAAGTTGACAGTAAATTATTTTACTATTCTTGAAAAAAATTCTAGTATACTGATTTACTGCCATTATAGTTGAGCTTACCCTACTTACACGTTTATTTATTCACCAATGCTATTTATTATGAAATCTAGTTTATCGATACTGCTGATGTCGATGAACTAAATATCACGGTTATCAGCTAATTAGCATTTTAGAGAAGCTAGTCAACTGAAGATGCTGGTTAGTAACTTTTCCTGCGAATCAAGGCAGAAAATTCTGAATTGATTCAACGTAGGCTATTTGTCCACAGTGGGCTGAAACATTACAAATTTACGATATTTCGCTAGAATATTGCGGATATAACTTTCATCAAGCATGGCCTGCTTTTGGCAATTCCGGGATATCGGAAATATAAATATATATAAATTTGTTGTCATTTCGAAAGATAAAACAGTAGGTTGATGAACGGCTAATTAGGTGATACAGGCCTAGTCCTATTCAATTAACCTAGCCTATATTTCTTCCTGACATTTAGTAATATGTTACTGGATTTATTGACATCCACTATTTTGAATATGGCCATCTTATCAAGAGCAGACTGGTAAACCATTCTGCTTTTGATATTTTAACATTATTTATACTGTCACATCACAGGACATCAATATCATTTTTCAGCCTACGTCTGTGAGATTAGATCGCATCTACGAATCAGAAAAATGAAAGGTGATTTGATGAAATCATTTGGATTTAACGTCATATAACACGCAACCCAACAAAATATTGAATCGAAAACATGAGCTGTACAGTATTTCAGAACTGCCATATACAGCCGTATTACAGAATAGGTGAGTTGGATTTTATGCGAGACATTTTTCAATAGACATACTGCATAAGTGTTTTGGAAGGCTGGTATTTAAGTATGAAAGTTGTGTTCTGGGCACCAATGTGGCAGTCATTCCCGTACTCTACTGCTCTATCTGTTCGTATTTCTATTTTTTAACCGAAATCTGAATATTGGAAAAGCAGCCTCATTGTGTTATTGTTGTTTCCAGGCTCAAAACAATTTCACAGATTCAATTTTTTGCACAATGCCAATGAATGATTGTACAAGTTTGGCAGAAAATTTATCCTAGTGCAACGATAAGTGAGGTCGATGGGATTAAGTTGATGGAAGAGGTGGGGTTCTCGATAAAAAAAAATCTTCAACTTGTAAAACCATATGATACTTAAAAATAATAGTTCATTGAATATTTTCAATGAGGAACCACACACGCGAACAGTTTGGGGATATTCAATTTTGAAAAGATTCAGTAATGCCAGAATTTCAAAACTTGATAATATTCACATTTTATAATTGTTTTTTATAAGTCAGACGTAGTATGCAGTACCTCTACTTAAAAGAAAAGATCAGTCCAGAAAAATTTCAGTTGCACTTCCTTCACTGTTTTTAGTTAAGTAGTGCCTTTGCATTTTGTTTGTCAGTCGTAATATAAGCTACAGTGGGGAATTGCCAAAACAATTGTTTTTCTCATTTATTAATTGGATTATTTTCCGTCTGCAGGTGTGCTGAAAGTGCCAACCCTTCCGTCGCAAATTTACCGAAAAAGAGGATTTAACGATGATCATGCGTAGAAGTTTCTTGTATTGTGAGATTAAATAACTTTTTGCAAGCAGTTTATGTTAAAGCGCTCAAACTATAAACTACCTAGTTGTGAAGTGCGACAAGATCGTGCTTTTCTGCGGGTGTTGGAAATGTTCATGTAATTTGCTTCGGATAACCAAAAAAGCTTCAAAACCACCAACACTGCTATTCCATTGACGCTCCAGAACCCTTTTCGAAATTCTGCAGTTAGCTTGCTGCCAGACATTCAAATGGAGATATTTTTATCTTTTACCAAGAGATACATGATGCCATATTGCCAATTCGTCATAAGAATCTATTTTCTTCGAGTTTCTGGGTAGCAGAGTAGATGTCATTTTACCAGTCTGAATTTGTGAATTTTAGCGAATTTTTTATATAACGCAAGTCTGCCGTTTACGCATTACTATTCCGCATTTTATGGTTTTGTTACGAAATTTATTTGTAGAAGGTTTTTGACTTTTAATTCAATGTCTATATTTTGGCTGGACATTGGTTTATGGGATTTGGAACAGTAAACCGGTTCGAATCCAAGTCTTGTAGTGAACAAATAAAGACTTGCTGAGATAATTGGGCATATATTACATATGTAATCTGAATTTATGTATATTTTTGATTCTGTTGATTTCAAATCGCTGGATGAGTTCAATCAAATATTTTACACCAGGAACTTATCCTTTATCAAAATTTCAAAAACGAAAAATGAATACAAAACTGGGATGCTAATGTGTGATATTTTCTTCGCCAATGTCTATCACTACTATGGCCAATCTATCACTACTTCTTTACTATTTGCGGTACAAATCAATGACAAATTGAAAATGAAAAATTATCAGGATTGATAGCTTTTAGTCATGTCTATAATTTATTTCATTTCACCAAATAAATTTCAACATCTTTTAACATTGTGTATTTTTTATGCAGAAGTATTTCTGTTACCATTAATTGGTAGTAAGCGGAGGGAAAAAGTAGGTAAAATATTATACTTGACACAGCGGCCATTGGGATCAGTAATAGTTTCAACTACCGGAGTAGTAAAGGCACAGACATTATATAGGCAATTAATTCAACTGGCGAGTAGTAAATTTGCTGCCATCAAACTATGGTAGTTATTTACTGCTAAAACGGTTAATATTATTACGTAGGCGGTTAGTAAAATTGGTAACTTTCGATAGTAGCTATGCTGCCATTTTTTTACAATGAATTTTTTTAACAGTGTTATCGGTTGTTGTGGTGGCAAAACTGTTTTCGGTTCCCAACAAGATTGGGGTAGGTGGAGCTACCCCGGACAAAGTCGCCTTGTCTGTGACAGTTTCAGCTTTTTCAGTACCAGATGAAATATCGGGGAGAGGTTTTTCGTGGTTTTTCGTTTTGGGCAATACAACACAATTGACCAGAACAACGCACATACAGTTAAAACAAGGAGTAAAAAGGTTGACCACTCCTCAGGAATAGGTGCTACGGGCCATATCGGCATTTTAAGTAAGAAAAAAAAATATTCTGTAAATTGATATCACTATTATAATATCACTACACAAAAATACATATAACAAGTCACTTCTAAATATTAAAATGTTGTGATAAATGTTATTTACAAGACATCTGCCGCTTTATGGTAATGTTTAATATACGTCCCGGTCTTCTCAACCGTCTCTAGCCGTGTGATACATGAAAGAATCGCGATAGTCCGTTCCTGTTACAAGTACTGATGCCACGTATGTAATTTATATTCCGATACCAGAACTTCGTCAGATATGTTGAAGGCCTTTTCGTATCGACATACTTATGCCCTCGGTGTAGTTGCACCGAGCATCTTTGTCCCTAGGCACGTCTGCACTACTGTATCCATCTTTTATGGACGCAAATATACTGATTGATGCTGCGTTTAAACATGGGTTTAAAGACTGCGTGCAAATAGACGGGGAAATGTTTGTGGCTACGCAACTAACGTGACCTCTAATACCCTTTTTCCGCATCAAAAAGAGCATATATAGTCGAAAATAACGACAGTTGAACGACGTTCTTTCACGCGAAGCCTGCATACCCCGCTACAAAACATTTTTCCGAACAATTGGACTGTTGGATGCTAGACCGACATGGATCAGGACTGAAAAAGTCTGTACAAGTAGAAAATTCATGAAGAGTTTCATTGTTACCTAATAAAACACATATAGCGCATATGCATGTTGTGTGGGCCATCTCTAATAGGGATAAATACTATCTTTCAGAGATCATGATACCTTAGTTCTCATCACGGCATTTCCTATAGTTCCTGCTACAATTGATTTTATTGAATATAATCGAAAAATGTCTCGTTCGGTTGATTCCCTGTCTAGGCATAACAATTCTCTTAACATGAGACTTGAGATGTTATTTAAATTCGAAATTCATGGAATTTTTATTTATTACGAAAGAGTCATTTAATATCATTATTTGTTTGCTATGCTGTCCTGGTTAGAAAAAAATTCGATCTGTTGGATCGTCGTTGATGTGAGACAAATGGTATTAAACCATGCATAGGTAACATAGATAACTACAGAACAATACAGTAAGTAAATGAACGACACGTTTATGAAATATCAAATACGAGAGATCAACTATAGCGTAACGGAAAGAATGATGCAGAACGGTGCCGGCGGGCGGATCGACGTGAACTACAACAATCTTTAAGTCAATGATTCTGGCTTGTCAAAAAACATATCGAAAAAGTGGATCATGCCGAACAGATGAAACATTATTAAAAAGTATGGAAGTGTTTATACGGTACGGTATGCCGGAACGTATTGTTGAGTATGGGCCATTGATGGAACGCGTCGCGTCGCGGTCAATCCTTAGCACATGCTTAAAAAATAATATTAATATCGAGAATATTGCAAAAATTGCCATTGACTGTAGGTACGCGCTTGAATAGTCCTAACGCATTCCCTGCGTGTCGTTAGAGGCGACTAAAATGAAGCAAAAAAATGGTAAATGGTTTTGAATCAAACTTCAGAAAACTAATTATTTTTTTAGTTGAATTAAGGGTTTTTTGAACTAGGCGTGTTTTTCAGCAAAGTGACAATACTTCAGATTCTTACAAAAAAACAAATACCACTCACGCGCCATACCAAAATCGATTGTATTATGTCGTTTAAATATGAAACCCATTGCCCTCAGACATGGAGTATAAATTGAAAACACATTGAATTTAAGTCTGTTTATGCTAATATTATTATTTCGTAACTATAAATTTCTCGATTTTCATGATTGAGACAATTTGCAATAATAAGAATGGCGTATTTGGTGTTGATATGAAATTGATATTTCGATCCTGTTCGAAAGCATATCTGAATCAGATTCTTAGCCATACCCACAAGACTCGATTTGTCGGATTTGAGCAAAGTATGGTCCGAGTGGACCGACATCACGAACAATCTTCCTTCAAAACTAATCAATGCGTTTCTTTTGCTCCTCAATAAATCGCAGATGTTTGAGAAGACAATTTTATTCCGAATATTGATACTGTATATTCCGTACACAAATATACTAAAACAAAATAAAAAGCGTAATCCTGAACTCCAATACGAAAAGCGTCGATAAAATAAATGACAAATTGTACCTTCGTTTATACTAATCATCATGAATAAAGCTGTCTCGATTTATATAAGACAAGAAAACTTGTTTAAATTCACTCTAAGTTTGGCCAGGAGCATCATGAAAACCAAATAAGGTTCTGTAATGTGACAAAGAACTACATAGTGACGAAGTGCAGCATATTTACTGTTCATTTTCAGTCATGATATTGCTTAAAAAGTTCAAACCACCTCGTGGATTAGAATTAGGCCTTGTAGGTACAGTGTTTAAAACATTTTATTCGTATTTCTTGCCTGTCGTAAGAGACGACTAAAAGAAGTCAAAGAAGTGGTAGATGGTTTTACCATCGTCAATGGCAGATACCACTCACTTCACTTTGCCATGGTGGCTCAGTTCCATTTGGGATGTTTTCCGTTTAGAGTGCAGTTGCTGGTTCCACATCTTGTCGCTGCTCTTTGCTATCAAGTGGCCGTTAATTGGTTCCATTTAGGCTCTGCTTTTGACTTTCCTTAGAGCGAACTCCTGTAAGAAAAATTGGTTTAACACAATTTCAAAGCCTGCATCTGCATAGTAGCAAAAATTGTAGTATCTTGACAATAAAATCACTCGGTGATATTGAAATATAATTCCAAAATCGGCTCAATCGGTATTGGCATTAATATTTTATTTTATTTATTTTTTATTGAAATTCGCTCAGAGCAAGGACACAGAAGAAGAATCAAACTTGAAAATTCTCCTGGAGCCACTAAAGTGCAAAGAGCTACATAAAATGCAGGAGCAGGAACTAAAGAACCCCCATCCCTGATAGATGTCTATTAACGAGAGTTTTAAAGCCTTGTAGATCAACACGATCAGGAAAACAGCAAGAAGGCAAGGAATTCCAAAGTTTTGATATTCTTGGAAAAAAGCTTCTTGCATAAAACTGTTTGTGACATTGTGGAACCTCCACAGTGAATAGATGCGAATTGGTAGCCAATCGTGTTGATCGATTAAAAATTTTGTTCTGAGGAACGAGAGCAGAAAGCTCCTTTGAACAAAGACCATCATAATATCTGTAAAATAAACATAGTGAGGCAACGTTGTAGACAGCAGGAAAGTTTAGGACCAATCATATTGACCACACGCCGTTGAATACGATCGAGCATGCTAAGAACAGTGACAGCGGCACTGCCCCAAATGTGACAGCAATACTCCATACAGGGTCGAATCAATGATTTGTACAAATGGAGAATGGTTTCGGGAGTGAGATAATGGCGAGCTCGATATAGAGAACCGACTTTCATCGAGGCTTGTTTAGCAATACTAGTGACATATTCATTCCAACTCATGTCCTTAGACAGTGTGAGTCCAACAAGACGAATATTTAAGGATTCCTCCAGAACAGTACCAGATAATGAAATTTGGGTTGCATTCGTATTAGTGTAACGATTACTTGATAAAACTTTAATCTTTTCCGAGTTAAGAGTTACCTGCCAAGTGTCACCCCAATTAGATACTGTGGCCAAATCACACTCAAGTGATTTTGCCAGAGCTAGACGTTGTTCCGGGAGGGATTTTTCATTGAGACAAGAATATAGAGTTGTATCATCAGCGTAAATTACCAAATCACATATCAAATTATCGGGCAGGTCATTAATATATATCAAGAACAAAGTTGGACCAAGGATTGACCCCTGAGGGACACCGGATAAAATGGAATAATTACCTGAACGTTGTCCGTCCAAAACAACATTAATCTTACGATTGGATAAGAAAGATTTGACAATTGAAAAAACTTGTCCAGAAATCCCATACGATTGAATTTTCTGCAACAGACCTTGGTGCCAAACTCTGTCAAATGCTTTAGAAATGTCTAGAGCAACCAACTTTGCCTCCCCACAACGATCAAGGGCACGAAATATTTGTTCAGTTATTACTGTCAACAAGTCAGCAGTAGAGCGAGAACGACGAAAACCATACTGCTTGTCCGTGAGGAGACAAAGCGACTCCAGGTGTCCAGAAATTTTATTATTAATAATTGATTCAAAAATTTTACTTATAATTGGTAAGAGACTAATTGGACGATATTTATTAGGATCAGTTCGGTCGCCACAGTTTTTGAATGCCGGCACAATTGTTGCACATTTCCATGTATTTGAGAAGGTACATTCTTTTAGGCATTTATTAAAAAGTTTGGCCAAAATAGAGGACAACTCAGGTGAAAAAATCTTCAGAATCACAGATGGAATGCAGTCAGGACCAGGAGATATGTTCGAATCGGGTTTGGCAATCATTCTAGAGACAAGGAGACAAGTAGCGGAGTTACTGACATGTTCTCTAATGTAACGTCGGTTCCATTTGGAAAATTAGGTGGTGAGGTACCAGAAACCGAACCAAGGCTGCAGTTATTAGAGAAAATCCTGACAAACAACTCCGCCTTGTCTCTGGAAGAACACAAAATTTCAGGGTCATTTAAAAGAGGAGGGATACTAGATTTACCCCCGTTCATTACATTATTTATTATTTTCCAAAAATCTTTGGAACCCAATTTTTGTTGTGAAATTTTGGATTTGGTGGATTCCATGTATCGTGTTCTAGCAATTCTGAAAAATCTTTTACAATTATTTCTAGCCTTTCTGTGAAGTCGTCTATTATTGACGTTAGGATGTCGACGATAGCGGTGGAAACGATGATTTCTCGTCGTTATTGCCGCCGAGCATTCGGGTGAAAACCATGGGGCAGAGTGGGGCTTCACCTGGAATCTTCGGTGAGGAATGAATTCATCAATTCCATGGCGTATCCACTCTGCGATTTCCACCGCACACTCATTAGCAGGCAACAAGAAAACATCATTCCACGGCACATCGCGAAGGAAGTCCCGAAAAGAGTCCAAGTCACCGCCCTTGTAGTTATAAGAAGTGCGGTGAAAAGGAGACTCTTTATTTATGAGAGTCGAATTTTTTAATCTCAGCTGCAAAAATAACGTGGTCTGAAGTACCAAGTGGGGGCTGGGGGAACCAGGGAGAATACATCACCTGGATCTGAGAGACAAAACAAAGATCCAGTCGGGGAAGAAGCGTGAGCCGGGTTTGCCGGGGATCCTAGTCATAAAATCCACCACCTGTGTCAGAGACTCAGTGATGGCGAAATTAGGAGTTTTAATTCCGGCCAGGTCAGTTGCAGCTGAATTCAACCCAGGTGTCGTGATGGGCATTAAAATCTCCCATTATGGCAAAATTTGGCAGATGGACAAGACATCAAAATCTCTTGTCCATCTGCAAAGAGATGTCATCCAGGACAGAACAATCTTGGTTTGAGGGGGATCAGTATACGAAGAATAGAAATGATGTCGATGTCAGAAGCGACATGCGGAGGCACAGATACGAAAGTGATGTGGACTCAAAAGCAAATGCACGAGCTACAGGCAGATTGCTACGAACGTAGACAGCTAGTCCGTGCATATGCTTTGGAGAATCCTTGCGTATGAGCGGCAAATAACCCTCGACCCCGAAATCAGAAAAGATGAGATTCCAGGATTAACGTTGGTCTCGCAGACGTGCAGAGTGCAAAGACATCTGGACTATTCCTCGCAAGGAATGATTCCACAAAAACGAAGTTTCCTCTCAACCCACGAACGTTAGAAAAACAAATTGAAAAATTGTTGACCGTGAGATTCTTAGCACCCCCTCCCCTATTACGGGGTGCACGGGACTGGGGGCCATTGACTTTATTCGGACGCGTCATATTATGTGAAAAAACCAGCAACTTCACTCTGAGCAGGAAACATTCCAAGGGAACTGGACTGCCATCGTTGAATGCAGTGAGTGGTATCTACCCTGGACCAGAGTATGAACTCTCTACCACTTCATGAGATTGGGATTACGTTTCGTTTACCTTCTGTCTGTAGAACTTCCTGATAAGGGTGACCCTGCCAGGAGAGAATATCTCCAGTCAGTATATCGCTACAGATTACAAAGGTACTAAGCCCATCCGCCGCGACAAGGCAGTAATCCCATGGATGGGAAGATTTTCAACAAGGACACTGTATCAGTGGTGTGTTTTTACCATAGCCAAAGGCAGATATCACTAACTGCACTTTTTCATTGCGGTTTAGTTCCATTTGGGATGTTTTACGTTTATAGCGCAGTTCCTTTTAAGGCACTGCTTGCTCAGAGGGAATTTTAATCGAAACAAAAAAAGAACATTTCGGAATATACACCAGGTATTGCAAATTAATAGTAAATTTATTGCTCTATTTTCTCGAAGGGACGAAACAAGACTTATTTTTCAATCATTTCTTTTTTCAAGTTTTTAATTTTTCGAATCTTCTGTTGAGTCCACGAAACTGTCTAGTTTTTAAACCAATCACAAATTTTTGTCTAGCGTGCGCTATAGATGGACCGCGTCTTATCGATGCGATCCATCAATGACGCATGGAAATGATTTTTTTTCTATATTTCACAGACAACGCCATTACAAAGCATTGATGGCTCGTCATTGGTTACCCCCTGATATTTCACCGACGGCTCTTCTTTAACGACGAACGCAATACTTTTCCAATCAGCTCAGTCATCACGGTAATCGTAATAATCGTAGAGAA